>BSDF01000003.1:22830812-23030812 GCA_027925045.1 Hypotaenidia okinawae
TGTTTTGTCCAGAAATTATGAAAGAACTAGTACATAAAATCCTTTGACAAATAGATTGTATACAAATCTATCAAGCCAGAGGTGGAGCTAGAATGCTGACACCTAGGAAGGAGTGTCATGGGTTGATGCTGGCCAGCAGTCAAATATCCAGGCCCCCTTCAGCTCTGCCAGTGGAACAGGAGGGAGAATAGCAAAAGTGTGAATTCGTGGGTCAATGATGACAGTTTAACAGCTGTGAAGGAAAGGGGGTGGAAGGGGAACAAAAGATGCAAAGGCAATCACTTGCCACCTCCCACAAGCAGACTACTTCCTAGTCAGTCTCTGACAGGCAGACACCTTGTTAGTAAAGTCTTGTCTCCCCAAAGTCCTTATTCTAGCTCATTTTTTATTGCTAGCATGAGGTTATATGGAATGGAATAATTCATCGGTTGGTTTGGATCAGCTGTCTTGGTTGTGTCCCCTCCCAACTTCTTTGCCCAACCCTAGCTTACTGGTGAGGTGGGATGGGTCTGCAGTGTGGGAGAAGAGAAAGACTTGATGCTGTTCAAGTACTCTTCAGTACTGATGACTATAGGAATGTAGTGAGATCATGTAGGGAGAAAATCAGAAGGGCTAAAGCTGAACTGGAACTCAGACTGGCCAGTTCTGTAAAAGATAATAAAAAGTCCTTCTATAGGTATATTAACAGTAAAAAGAGGGTCAAGGAGAATCTCCAGCCCTTACTGGATGCAGAGGGAACATTAGTGACAAGAGATGAGGACAAGGCTGAGGTCCTTAATTCCTTCTTTACTTCAGTCTTTAATAGTAAAGATGGATATTCCCTGAGTACTCATCCTCAGGAACTGGCTGACAGGGAGGGGAAGAATAACAAAGTTCCCATGGTTCAGGAGGAAATGATTAGTGACCAGTTAAATACCCACAAGTCAGTGGTACCAGATGGGATTCACCCGAGGGTGCTGAGAGAGCTGTCAGATGTGCTTGCCAAACCCCTTTCCATCATCTATCAGCAATCCTGGCAGACTGGGGAAGTTCCACTTGACTGGAGGCTGACAGATCTCACACCCATATATAAGAAGGGTCGGAAGGATGATCTGGGGAACTACAGGCCTGTCAGTCTGACCTCAGTCTCGGAGAAGATCACGGAAAGGGTCATCTTGGAAGCTATCATGCAGCACATATGTGATGGCCAGGGGATCAGGCCTAGCCAACATGGGTTTACAAAAAGTAGATCCTGTCAAACTAACCTGATCACCTTCTATGACAAGGTGACCTGTTTAATGGACAAGGGGAAGACTGTGGATGTGGTCTACCTGGATTTCAGTAAAGCCTTTGACACGGTTTCTCACAGCATTCTGACTGAGAAGCTGGCTGCCACTGGCCTTGACGTGTGGACCCTCTGCTGGGTTAAAAACTGGCTGGCTGGTGGTAAATGGAACAAAATCCAGCTGGAGGCCGGTCACGGGTGGTGTCCCCCAGGGCTCAGTCTTGGGTCCAGTTTTGCTCAATATCTTTATTAATGAGGGGATTGAATGTTCCCTCGGTAAGTTTGCAGATGATACTAAACTAGAGGAAGTGTTGATCTGCCCAAGGGTAGGGAAGCTCTTCAGAGGGATCTGAACAGACTGGACCGATGGGCTGAGACCAATGGGATGAAGTTTAACAAGGCTAAGTGTAGAGTGCTGCACATGGGACGTAACAACCCTATGCAGTGCTACAGGCTTGGGGGAGACTGGCTGGAGAGTTGTCAGGCAGAGAAGGACCTGGGAGTGTTGGTTGACTGCAGGCTGAATATGAGCCAGCAGTGTGCCCAGGCAGCCAAGAAGGCCAATGGCATCTTGGCTTGTATCAAAAACAGTGTGGCCAGTAGGTCTAGGGTAGTAATTGTGCCCCCGTACTCAGCATTGGTGAGGCCACTCCTTGAGTGCTGTGTCCAGTTCTGGGCTCCTCACTATAAGAAGGACATTGAGGTCCTCGAGCGAGTCCAGAGAAGGGCAACCAGGCTGGTGAAGGTGCTGGAGGGCAAATCATATGAGGAACGGCTGAGGGAGCTGGGGCTGTTTAGCTTGGAGAAGAGGAGGCTGAAGGGAAACCTTATCACCACCTACAACTACCTGAAGGGAGGTTGTAGAGAGGTGGGCGATGGTCTCTTCAGCCAGGTGACAGGAGATAGGACAAGGAGAAATGGCAAGAAGCTGCACCAGGGCAGGGTCAGATTGGACAGTAGAAAAAAATTTTTTACTGAAGGAGTTGTCAGGGCCTAGCACAGGCTGCCCAGGGATGTGGTTGAGTCACCATCCCTGGATGTGTTTTTAAAAAAAAAAAAAGTAGATGAGGTACTTAGAGATATGGTTTAGCTTAGGATGGGAGTGGTTGGACTTGATGATCTTCAAAGGTCTTTTCCAACTTAGTGATTCTGTGATTCAGCAACAGCAAAAATAATAGTGCATTATCAATGGTGTATTAGTCACAAATTCAGAGCAGGCAGCTGTATAGGGTGCTGTGAGGAAAGTTAACTCCATCCTAGCCAGACTGCATGAAGAGGAAAGAAGGAGGATCTTGGCAATGCAGACCTATTTGTCTTGACACAGTGGCATATGAGGATTTAGAAATGATCTTTGAAGGAATAGATAAAGATGTGGAGCTAAATGAAAAAGGGGATAAAATGCAGTGTGGATTTACTAAAGATAGCTCATCACTGTCTAACCTCTTAGCTTTTTTGATGAGAAAACTGATTTTCAGGCAAAGTAAATGTGTCAGATTTCCTCTATCTGGAGTTCAGTTTAGCATTGATGTGACAACCCATGAGAAGTTGTAGGGTCAAAGGGAATGTTCGTGGGGAGGGTTGGCAATAGATACTGCTCAAAGGAACTTGCTTATAATCCTGGAGGCAGGGAAGAAGAGAAGTGAAAAAGCAGTTGAATTCCCTGAGAATTAGGGTTTGGACCAGCCTTGTGTTATATTTTCATTAATGATCTTGGCAGAAATGTTCAGAGTGCACTGATAATACTAGCTGGTAACATGATGTGGAAGGCCACCATCAGGAAGTAAGGTGTCGTACAGGAAGAATGGCATGACTGAAAGGAATAGGGTAACTGACATGAAATAATGTGGTATTACAAAATGCGAAGTAATGAACTTGAAATCCCTCAGGATCTTTTGTGTAGTTGGTCATTAGAAAATTGCTGAAGTAGTAATCCCAGGTAGTGGTGACGAGTTACTAGTACGCTGTGGTGACAAAAAAGGCACATGCTAGAGACACGCATCAAGAGAGGCATTCCCAGTGGTGAGAGAAAAGCATCGTTGTTGCTGCTCCAGACTCTGGTGAGATTTCATGGAAAACGTTGGGTCCAATTTCTGTCATTCATTTTTAAGGGCTATAATTCAGAACAAAGCTGCTAAGTCTATGATGACTATGAAAGGCTCTATACAGGCCTTACAGAAAATGGAGAACCTTCTTTTGGAATTAACCCTAGTGATGAGTAGGAAGTTTTACAGATATCCTCTCTAAGCCTTCTGGAGGGTAAGCACCAGGCAGAAAAGGGGACTATTTAAGTTAGAGACTGAGTCTGTTTAATTGCCGCAGAGTGTTTCTAAAAAGGTATTCTGATCAGAATAGTGGGGATAAGAAAATGTTTGGGTTTGGTTTTAAATTTAAACTCAATAATGTTCATAAAATGGATAATGTGGTATAATACATCCAATAGGAAAAGATGGGAATTCATATCAATTAGTTATGTAGGTGGACGGTGGGAAACTTTCATTTTTTTCTCTCTTTTCTTGCAACATTACTGTACAAACTGCAGCGAGCAGGATGTTGGACAAAGTCACTAATAGCCTTGGAGTATACTGTTGGAAAAGCTACTTTAGACTAGATGGTATCAGTCTAAGAGTAACCTCATACTTTTTAATAGTTTATGTAGCCTTCTTAATATGCAGTATATTGCTGACAAAGCTATTGGCTATCCATTTTGTTATTTATACTCAATAAATATTTGAGAAAATTAACCCTTGAAAAGTTCTGCTGAAGTAAGTTGAAGTGGTTTTGCAACAAAATTGAATTATGATATTTTTTTCTGCTCTTAAATTAATGACTTTATCTCTAATGTCTGCATTTATTTTCTGCTGCTTTGATTTGTAAAGGAACTTATCCTTTTGTTTTTCAATTTCAGTTTTGTTTATATTTTTTAAGACCATGAACTGTGGATCCTGTTTCCTTGAAATTACTGCCAGTCTTCTAGTTGATTTCAGTTAGTGAGGATCAAGTCCTTCAGGCTTCTGAAAGGCTGAGCCCTTTTCTGTGTTTGATCTTGATTTAATGTTATTTATTACGGTGTTTTTTAGGTATACATAAGTAAGAATGCTGAAGGTATGCAGTGGAACAAAGAATACATAGCCTGAACTTAAAAGAAACTGATATGCACTGGAGTGAAACCTCAGGAAAATGAGTGTCTTAAAAATTGACTTTTCAAAAAATAAAAATATGAAAGCATAGCAAAGTGTAATTAAGCCCAATTGCGTACCTCATTATCTCTGCATAGTGATACCAATATCAAATCTGTGCCACGTAGTAACAGCAGCTCCATTATGTATTTTCTTTTTCAGATTCACTTTTAAGGGTCTCTCAATTTCCCTTTGATACTTCAGAATTTATTTAACCAATTAAGAAGAGTAGAATTTAAACATGAATTTTCAGATACAGCCAGGGCTTCTATGGCAGGAGATTCTTTGAGAATGTGTCAGATTGATGTATTTGTTTCATATTTAGTGTTTGCAATTAGAAAAATAATCTTTTTACTAGCCTTTATTTTGCCTGATCATATCTATGTAACTTTGCCATGTTTTGGCAGACTATAGCACATTAAAAGCTTTAGAAAGTAAGTTTAAAATCTAAATGCAGAGAGGTAGCCATGACTGAATTACTCTCCTGGGAGGAAAATGCTCTTAGAGTGCCTATTGAAATCAGCATTATCATTTCAATACATGTCAAATATGAGTCATTTCCTAGTTTAGGCAAAATTTCTTTATAAATCTTTAAATCTTCCAGTTCTTTCAAGAAAAGGTTAAAGTACTTATGATTTAATGAGACCACTTTACATCATAACTGTTTGACTATCAAGAGAAAACTTGTCCTTTCCAATTTGCAAAATCCTTTTATTTTCTGCACAAGTTTTTGAATGCTTTAAAATTTATATTAACAGCAAAGAACCTGCAACTTAAAAGCAGGTAGGAAAACATTTACTCTATATATTCTCTGTGTATATGTTACTAAATGGGAGGTGTTTAAATTCTGTATTCCCTAAGTTTAGTAAGGACATGTAAAAGGAAGGAAGCATTTTAATTTAACAAATCGCTTTGATCTTCTGTTTGAAGTCATGACACTTACTCTCTATTAGGAATAGTTTGTCAGTCCCAAGAAGGGAGGGGGAATTTTGCATTGCTTCTATGTATTGGAGCGTCTTGTTTATTGATTGTATTTTGAAAATACCTAGGAGGATGCAGTCTGCCTGTGTGGTTGGTGCTGTGCTCCCAGCAGACAGCAGAAGTAGTATTACAATGTCTAAAATGTATATGAGTGTCTGTTTAGAGAACTCTTCATAGAAACAGTGAGCATAGTGCGCTCAGCAACTGTTTCATCTTTCAGTCTGCTATGGTTGTAGGCTATTCAGATACTACTGCTCAACTTGCAGTCTTGGAATGCTTCTGTGGTAGTAATTTGCTGTGCTCCATCAAGAAGTCCTCCTGTGGTGCTTGCCTTGCCTCTTCTCGTGGTGTGTGGGTAGTAGGGTGTTGACTCTGTTGATTTGAAAGCTTCTTGTTGTTTATAACTTCAATTGCTGGGAAATGGTTATTTCCTAGATGCCTCTGTTGTCTTCGCTTAGACTGTCTCTTTAACTCCTTCCTTTCTTTAGTTCAGGCAAGTTCTTGCAGGTTTAGATTTGCAGTCTAACAGCTGCCTGGGAACACAAGACAAGGGACTTCACCTAGGCCAAGATTTTAAATTTCAGAGAATGAAAAAAATAGGTTTTTGTCAATGCCATCTTGATTATGCTTCTGGAAACGTAATGTTTTTTCAATTGCAAATGTAAATCCCATTGAAGTCTGCCCAGACTCTACGTTATATACAGCAGGAATGGAATTAAGCTTTTGTATGACCAATGCTAGGAGAAGGTAGTATTGAATGGTTTGCAAACTTATATCTGACCTGTCTGGAGAGTTTCAGATGAGATTTGAAATCCATCAAGTTTCAACTTGTTTTACAAGAAGTTTGTTTCTTTATTCGAAAGTATTTTTCAGCCAATTAAAATGTATTTTGAATAGTGGAAGAGCAATGTTAAGAATGATATGCCCCCATTCCCTCCCCCCACCCTCTAGTCTTGATTCTTTAAGCAACCTGCAGTTCTTAAAGCTGCGTTTTTTGCATCTGCTGTCCTTTTGGGTTTTTAATTTATTTTAAATTTATTTAGATAAAAATGAGTAAATTAGAGATAAATAATGATCTGTGCTATTTTAGATGGGCCGTTTTGTTTCTTATTAGAAAGTAAATTTCAGTTGTCTTCCTGGGCATACTATATTTTTAAAAGGATAATTAATAGCAATGAATTACACTTCTTTTGGCCATTGTAATATAAGAGATGTCTCTGTCATCTGTAGCTGTGGTACATAAAATATAATTTCTAAGCATATATTTTGTTGGAAAAAAATATTTAATACTGTGGTGGCATATGAATATAAAAAGTATGTCATAACATACAGAAATAGATTTCCTGTTTCTTAAAAGGAGAATGTTTTGGAGGGTAAACAAAAAATGTTTAAGTGTTCAAATTCAATATTAAAAATAATAACAGAAATCACATAGTTCTTCTCAGTGGTATGACCAAAGTGGTTCCTGACAATCAGATGTAAATGTCTTAAGCTTTAGATTTCAAAGATAGGAATATTTTATCACAGACTATATATGCATGCTTAGTTAGGACTTTTTAGTTTTTTAGATACTTTAAAGTTATCTTTGGTCTAAATTGACTGGGTTTTTTTCCTAATTAGGCCTCTTTGGGTGTAGGAGAAGCTTACCTTTCTGTGATATTTTTTTGTTTTCTATTCAAGAAAAATGTCTCAATTCCAAATTGACCTAAATCTTTTTCCCTGTGCTGTTTGTGTGCAGAATCATGCAACCTTATGCTTGTCTGAGGCCTTTGTGACATAAGCAGAATTTTAAAGATTGGCATTGTTTTTTGTCATCTTCTTCCTGAACTAAAGCCAAAATATTTTTCTTGAACATATATTTCTGGTGATAGTTAGGTGTACTGTTGCTGTTGACTGCGATAATAGATGGCTTATATTTCTGGCAAGGTTCATCATCGTTGCACCAGTGGGCAAACCAGCATGTGATATTCAGACAGCATAGGTTAAACAATCAATATTGTTCCTAATATGACATTTCAGAACTTCAAGCTTCCATTTCTTTCCACTGAAATTTCTAGTGTGAGGACTTATTCTATTGTGAAGACTTACTCTCAGTGTTGAGAGATATGTGTCTTTCTCTTGTCAGCTTGATGATCGTGTCCCATGGGACATTAGTGGTTCTTGGCACCAGAACTAGCCAACAGAAAAAGTGCCTCACCTCTCTCTGAGGTTTTCTAGTTGGTTTGCTTGAGTGTTGATGGTAGATACTCTGTCTTTTCAAGTTACTACTTACTTGTGTCCGAGATATGTACCTCGTGCCTATAAGGCAGGTAACTGTTTATGTAGCAGGTCTGTTAACTGGATAGCCACTCTTCAGCTAGACTTTTAAGTGCATTATATTATATTTGAAGGGCTTTTATCCTTTTCCTTAAATTGTGTTTATTGACACCCTCATCTTTGTTGTTCATCAGTAATCTCCATGGTGTGTCCGTGCTGTATACTAAAGTGAACTTTCTGAGTATCCTACTCCAGTCATCTCCTGGTCCCTCTCTAACAAAACGTGGTTGAGGGAGGTGCTGCATAAACTTTTTCCTTCAGCTTTCTCCAAATATAAGCTACCAAAGTACAGTCTTCCGACATCAGGTTTGGTACGCTCAGTTAATAGCACAGGTTTGGATCTATTGCAAAGCTTTGCTGTTGAGATACTTAGTAACTCTTGAGAAAGGCAGCTATTAAAGAACCAAAAATTGAAGATTCCAGTGAGTTGTCATCAAAAAGAGTGTAGGAGAGTTACAGTACAAAGGAATAGTTGAATGACCATTTCTAAAGGACTTTGTGATGGAAGGAAGAAAGCAGGGCAGAGAGGAGGAGGGAAGGGCCTGAAGTAAGGTTGCAGGGAGGAATATGAAAGGAATCAAAGGCAGAATTTTGTGAATCCTTGGCTATGAAGAGAAACTAAGCCTTGAAAGAAAAGATGAGACTATTTGTTAAAATCCCTTAACTGGATACATGGAACTTTTGTGGCAAGGCATTCAGAGGGCAAGAATAATTGCTTTCTTCTTATGTAAATCATCACAAAGAGAGAGAGAGGGATGGATTTTCAACCTTCCAGTCCCAGCAGAGCTGTTCAGCTATTGTAGAACCAATGTATTCTTGCATTAAACTTGGGAATGACTTACAAGTCCCAGTACTGAGCAGTGCAAAGTGGTGCAAAATTCTTCACATATAACTCAATTCAAAAGACTAGAATTTAATCTACAGCTGATAGTGTAATACAGGGTTAATAATTGTACATTAGTAACAGCTCCCTTCATTTATGTGGGTATGTGCTTATTCTTTGACTAGTGAAGCACAGAGACTTTATTCAGAAGGGACGTTTCACTTGACATCTACATCTCATTCCTAATTTACATGATTACAAGTAGTTCAGGAAAATTCAGAATCAGTGGTTGTGCTGTATTTTAAATGGAGGGGGCAGAGGGAAAACGTGCATTCTTATGAGATTATCTAAAATGTACTTTCAGACCTTTTGTATCAATTAATTTTGGCAAGCCTATTTTATGTAACTGAGCTGCTAAAAAGCAGCTTGTTGAATCCTTAATACTTGTCTCCTTTCATGTTACTATAGTGATCATCAGGTCTTGGATCTGATTTTTTTCCGTGACTTGGGGAAAATAGAGTCGTTATGCAGAAAGAAAGCAATTGTTCTTTGGATCTGATGGCTAGGATCTTATTATATTTTATTATTTGGAACTCATTTGCAGCACAAGAGTCACTCTTTAAACATTTCCATGTAAAAAAACAGATTGATCAATGCTTAAAATAATAGTTAGAGCAAAGCTTAATTGTTAAGTACTTTAGTTTTTAAACAGACTCTATCTTTACAGTTTTGAGCTCTCACGTTCCCTCTGCCACTCCCCTGTGCAGATGTGTTTTTTCTGTCCTGAGGCATCAGTAATAGATTGATAGACTCTACTGACACAGACAATAAAGAATATTTTTTGTTGGTATTATTCTGGTTGGGGTAGAAAGTGGCAGAGCTGTAGTTAACCATTTTACTATTACTTCATAGTGCTGAAATACTGGTGAAGTACTCACCACGAAAAGATTAAATGAAAATTGCTAATCCATAATTGGAGCGCATACTCTGTGGTAATCTTTTGATTCAGCTGTTTATTTTAAAAGAATGTTTACTTATTAAAAAAATTATTTAAACATACAGACCATTTCAAAAGCTATCTCTTTTTGTATTGATCTTTCTTCGTCTTTAGCCTTGTTTATCAGATAAGTGACAATGTGGGTTATATCACTTGCTTTTTAACACAGTACTCAAATTACCCTTGTCCAAAAAATTAATGATGTACATGATTCTTATTTTGGATCCTTCTGCTTGCTGTTACTTGCATTGCTGCATCTTGAAGGCTTTATCTGTGAAATAGGTAATAATTTGTCTTAAACCCGTAAACGACCTTATGGATCGGTCTGAATTTCAGTTGATTTCCAATTTCACTATTTGGGACCAAATTTGTGTTAATACATGCTTGTTGTTGAACAGAGTTAATTTCTTTTGGAGCACTTTAGGGTTTCATCTTTTTCTTTCCCTTCCTGCCCCCCTTTTTTTTTTTTTTAAAAAAAAAGTATGTTGTTCAGGGAATTCAAACTGAACTAGTGGGTATATGCACAAACAAAGACTTGAACTGAAGGAAAACCATTTCCTGTTGAGAAGGGATTAACATTGTAGGAGTTAGTGAAAAAGAAAAGCAAAGGAGGGCAAAAAAGAAAAGCTAAGTATCTTTTATACAAATGCTAGGAGCATATGTAATAAGACTGCTGAATTGGAGTGACATGTTTTCAAGGATAAGAAAGATATTATTGGAATAAGCGAGACAACCAGGAAAATGAAGGGGGATTTAAAATGCCAAGATACACAGTTTTAGTGAAGGGAGAGCTAATATAAAGCTGGAAGAGATGTAACAATCTTGCTGAGGGATGATACTCAATCTGCAGTAGGAAACACTCCTGCTGCACCCACTCCCCTTTTTCATTTTTTCCTTTTTTTTTAAACTGAGTTCAGTGGCTTGCATACAATGTAAAAACAACTTAACATAGTTGGGATTTTGAACTGTTGCACTAGACTTGCAGGTGGCTAGATATAAAGCCCAAGCAATAAAAATATTTAAGATATAAAACAGGTCCCCAAGAAAACCAGAACTTTGATTTAAAGAATGCTGGGGTACTGAGGAGGAGACAGTAGGGACAGAGGTTGTTAGAGATCAGTTAGGATATTGACTGTGTTAAAACTACAAATGAGAACATGTTTCCAGTGTTGCTGCAAGGTTGTTGCTTTTATGCTGTTATTGAAATGGCATAGAATGTTGTCACTGTTTTCATGGGAAGATTGCAAATATAAATCTCTATATGGAGAAAAGAAATAAAATCAAATGATCATAAAATCATGAAATTTGAAATGGTTGTGGGGAGGGGGCATGTCCTAGAGGGAGGAAGCAGCCCTCAAGTTATTGATTTTAGCAAAGCTAACTTTGAAGGAAAGCAAAATGCTCCCGGGATTTTTGCCTGCAATCCTGTGATGAATGGGAAATCCACTCCACACAAGTCGAGAGTACATAGTGTATAAAACACGTAGAGAGGCCGCAATTAAAATTCATCCCAGTTAAGTCAAGAAAAGGAAAGGCCAATATGGGCCTGAGGCAAAAGAAGGAAAGGCAAAGAGACAACTTGCCCCTCCCGACCTTATGCTTTTTCCTTCCCCTTCGCTGTTCTTTACCATTTCTTCTACTGTCCCTTTATCCTCTCCAGCCCTTCTGTTTTAAGACAGTTCTGTGGCTGTGGTCCCCTGATGAGGTTTCTTCCTCAAGTCTCTCGTTTTTGTACACTCGATTTCTCAGAGCATGGGCATAGCTGTTCAGAGTGCTCATAACATTGGTGTGAGTGCCTGTCCCCCTTTCTCCCCAGAATACTTACACTGTGTATCCCCTTAAACATGGGTATAGGCTCTATGTAGGCAACGTGTTCTTTTCCCCAACTTCCTTATCTGTGGCTTTGGGGTGGTTTCAATTCACTGTATGATGAGTAAAGGAATGAGGCAAGAGGATCTCGGGAGAGCAAGCAAGTGGGTTGATGTCACAACTGGTGTAGACAGTAGGGCTATATGAAAACTTTTACAAAAAGATACTGTGCCATGCTGGAGCATCTGCCACTGAAATGGCAGGAGATCTCTGAGAGAAGTGTCAAACAAACACATAGATATTCGCAGGTGGGGTCCATTTCTTTTGTGCAAAGTTAGGACACAAATTGAGTCATCTTGTGGGACCCAGTATGCCAGGTGTGGTGTTGTCCAGCATCCCACATACACCCATTTTTCAGACATCGCTTTTCAAGGTGTAAAGAACAGCTGTGAGGAAGAAAGTAAATTTGACATATTGGAGGGCTGAATCTCAGCATGTGTGAAATAGCATTGATGAATCTGAAGGAAGCTTGTAGTAGCCAGAGATCTAGCCCTTAACTACAGCAAAAAGTTTTAGCAAATTTTGATTTGGCATTTTATTTTTTAAATTGAAACAAAGCTGATAATGACAAAGTGGATTTCAGAGAGAGATATATTGGGACAGTAATGAAAGATCAAGTGCTCTTTTTCTGTCAGTCAATCTGTATTCCCTCTTTCTATTTTTTTGTTTTAAGTCATAATGATTTGTTAGCTGTGGAAATTGGCAACAGGCAGAGAGGATGACTATGTGGTCTTATGGCATCCAGCTAATGCCTGCCTGACCGGTTTTTGAAGATGGTATAAGGGATCATAATGTTTAGTTCCATGTGTGTTGTGATGATAGTTGCATCTATATTTAAAGCTTTCTGTCACTGAAGCACTCTTGGTGTTGTCAGATGTCTGTTGGACTGGATGAGCTGCAACTTCTTGCAATTGAATGTCAATAAGACCAAAGCAATTTTGGTTGATTCATAGCACCAGCTTAAGCATATTCACTTGCACAGATTACATTTGACAGATAGTTACCTTCAGCTGAACTCTGTGGTTAGAAGCCTTGGTATACTCTTGACAGTGAGCTTAGGCTGATGCCTTATGTTTATTTCATATCCTGTTTTTGCCTTCCTAATACTGCATGTGTATGTCTACATTTAAATAAATTCACAGCTGAAGTACTAGTCAGTCCACATGTTATCTCTGGACAGAATGCTGTGATGAGTCAATTTTAGTCTTTAAAAACCGGTGTGTTTTCCCATTTATGCAGTTTTAATTCCAAAAGCCATCTAATTGAGGATTTTGTTTTATCAGGAGCTCCTGGAAAAGCGTCTGTCTCGTCTAACAGTAGAAGAAAGAAAAAAGGGGATAAAACCAAAGATGAAAAAGTATTATTCTTTTTGGAATATTTTCCTGGTATTCTAGCGGTTTTCTGGCCTGCAGGAAAATATATTCAACACAAGTGTTCTTATGCTGTTGTATTAGTGAAAGTTAATCCTCTGGATTCTCCAACAAGGCTGTGCATGGTGTTATCAAACTCTGATGTGTGTGCACATCCCCTATGAATCTTGTAAAGAAAGGTATCTTTCCAAACTCTTCTCTTATGATGGTCTTGTCCTGGTTTTGGCAGGGATAGAGTTAAATTTCCTTCTACCAGCTGCTATAGTGCTGTGTTTTGGATTTAGGATGGGAATAATGTTAATAACACCCCAGTGTTTTAGTTGTTGCCAAGAAGTCAAGGACTTTTCAGCTTCTCGTACTACCCTGGCAACAATAAGGTTCGTGGCACCCAAGAAGCTGGCAGGGCATACAGAACAGCTGACCCAAACTTTCCAAAGGGGTATTCCATACTCTGTGTTGTCATGCTCTGTGTATAACTGGTTGGCTGGAATGCAGCACAGCTTGGGAACTAGCTGAGCATCAGCTTTGGGTGGCAAAAATTTGTGCTGTTTTTGTGTTGTGTATTTTTTAAATCGTAATTATTCTTTGCTATTATGTTTTTCAGTCCTGTTAAAAGTCCTATGTATCTCAACCAGTGAGCTGTACTTTTGTTCCCCCTTTCTGCTTCTCTTCCCCATCCCGCTCTGTGTGTGTGTGAATAAACAAACAGCTCTGGTTATTTTAGCTGCTGGGTGGGTTAAACCACAATAGGTACTGAGATTGTCTGGATTAAAATACAGTTTTAATTCACTGCTTCAACTAGTTGATCTGGCTTATGGTGAACTTGAAGCTTCAATATACTTAAAACATGCTGAAGAATAATTGAACTTCTGTATTGTTTCAAACTATTTCCCCATGCAAGGTCCTAACAGCTTAAAAGTGGCATCCTGATTTTGAAGAGAAATTCAGTGACTTAATGCCAAATACTTCTTTGTATACCATTTCCACTCACAACTTCATTTCCTGTTTTTAAAAGGCTGCAGGTGATTTGCCTATAGAGTTTATGGAGGTGATAAAAGGAAAATTTTGGAGTTCTTTTCTCAGTAATAAATAGGAACACAGCATCCTTAAGTTCTAATATGAATGAGCTAATAATACTTAAGCTAAAACATTTATACTTGCATTTATATTTTGGCTAGATTATCATCCTCTAGTGAGGGCAAAGTTGACTTGATGTTTTTTGGCTACGATTATTTAATGAATCTCAGCCTAGAACTGCCTTGGCGTGGCTTCCTTCTAAAAAGGACAGAATGGTTGGAAGTAAAGGCATCTCCCCTAACTGTGAATGAGAAGATAAAACACTTTCCTTTTTCAAATCACCATAATAAAGTCCCTGACCATGCTGCTATTTAATGGATGGCAATGAATGGCCCCAAGCCCTCTTTGTTTTCTACCTCTAAAACACTCTGTGACCAGAGAACCAAAGGTATATGAAAAGCATCATGTTCAAACCCACGTGGGTGCCAGGGTTGCCTCTATCTTCCTGTGCTCTTTTCCATCAAGCTGGTAGTCAAGTTGCTTCAGAGGCTTGAAATTGAGGGGTAGGTAGTAGGTTTGGGTTTGCTCAGAGGTGTAGAGTTTTTGTAGCTTAAAAACTTCATTTATTTTACTTTGTGAGGGTGGTATAGGATTTGAATATGGAATCACAGGAATTTAGAAATGTGAATAAAGTAATAATAGCAGGTAAAATAAATTTTATTATGTGCATATCTTGCATTTGCTATAAGGTAATAGGCAAACAATCTAAAAACATCATTGAAGATTTTAGGCAACTGTAATAGCTTTTTAAGGTAATTGTCCTTTTCTCCTGAACTTGGTAAGAAAGAAAAATGCATTTGAAATGGAGGCAGGGTTCTAGCTGAAGCAGCACCAAGCTCACTGGCAAACTAAGAAAGGTTTTACTGGTGTCTGTCAAGTGTTATGCAGATAATTTGTCTGAGTTGGCTTGTCCTCCTGGATATTATTCTCTAATTTCCACATCCCTCCCTCCCCTCATCCCCCTGCCCTATTAACATGGTGATTAGCATCTTTTTTGGTCTTTTTGAGAACAAGATCCCAGACAAATTCCTCCTGACATATTCTTGTTCTCTTATGTTTGCTACATAAATTCATTATCTCTTGCCAAGCTTTAGATCTGCCAAGTTCCCTCTGTGTTGTCTCAATTTTTATTCCAAATAAAAAAATTAAAATGCAAAGAGCAAAAGAGGAGAAGCGAACTCTTTATCTTAGCAGTGTTAGTTTTGCCTTTGAGAGCACAGGGGATTTTGATGTAAGACATCTGCCCAAACATCCCTAGCAGTAATGTCATCACTGCCAAAAAGTACTTACACTACAAAAATGCGTGATAGTGCAAACTCCTGAATTGTCTGTACAGTTAAGGTTTTGAATGGGGTAGGCTGCTTGTGGTGTGTTGTAAGGAGGGACAAGCAGGCTGTGCACCAGTGCCAGTGAGTAATGTGTGGAGTGGGAGGTGGTTGAGCGTGGTGTGGATTCCTGACCCATCTGCAGGAGTTATACTGTGGAAACTACCCCACCTCTTTATTTTCTAAAGCAGTCATGAGGCCTCTGACAGACAGATTACCTGAAAGCTTGGGAGGAATAGAAGAATTTTTTGATAAACAGGTTTTTTTCTGTTTGTATTGATGTTTAAGAAAAATAGTCCTTGGGGCATGGAAACTGCTCCCACATCTATATGCTATGTTTTTTTCGGTGGTATTTATTTAAAGAAAAAACCAAACCCCTAAATGTAAGTGTAGTGATTTATTACTTTTTATTTCTCCTTTATAGAATAATACAAAATTAGATTAAGAACTGGGTATAGGAAAGGAGACTTTGAGATGGATGTTTGAGCTGTATAAATTCTGTAATTTATTCAGTGAAGGAAGGTGTTGAATTGTGTCAATAGGTTGTCTGCTGTTTCTGATGCATTTAGGGACACACAGCAGAGGTTTAAAAGTATGCAAAATGCAGTATTGTGGGTTTTGGTCATCAATTCTGTTAAAATAATGGCTGAAAGTAAACTTGGATTCCTATGAATGGTTTAATCCTATCTTCCCACTCCTCACCCCCCCCCCCCAAAATTATGTTTGTCCTCTTTGTGTTGCTTAAGTCTGTATGACCGACCTTTCCTCTTTACAGAAATTCAGTTACAAAATTCTAAAGCTATGTGAAAGCCTTTTATAACTGCAGCTTCAGCAAGATTTGCAATTACACAAGAAAATACCGAAATACATACCTGTGTGTGTCTCATCTCCTTGATATGCAAAAACCCCTTTGCTGTATCTTTTATTAACTGTTACGCTTCTGTTTCATACCTGCTTTCACAGAGTAGAGATGTGAACCCACATGTGTTCCTCTGTAGTAGAATAGGCCATATATCTTTATATGAGCAGACAAAAAGAGCATATTTAGACAGGTTGAAGGTGAAAAAGATTTTTATGCTCAAGTTTCTGATTAGACCATTATAGCAGCATCACTAATTCCCCTCTGTCCATCTATTGTCTTCTCTCATATGTTGTCATCAGTGACCACTGTTGATTTGTTGACTCTATTAAAGTATTCAAGGAAGCCATGGGCCTGTCATTTTGGTCATAACCTTAATCTGTTTTCTCACCTTGGGAGAAAATGTGTTAATACACTGTCTGTTTCTATAGAATGAACTCATTGAAAAAGTTCCCGATGCAATGAATCTGCAATACCTTTAGAAGAAGGAAAAAAGGCTTTCTGAATCTTAGCTATTTTAACAGATTGCAAACCACATTTAGGTAGCAACTTTTATATGAATGATACCAAATTAAGTGATGATAAGGAATTGTAACAGTTTGTGTTACTACACAACTTTTGAGGTAGACGAGTTATCTTTTGATTTCTCATAATCTCTGATTCCTTGTTGTTTCTGAATGATTAAACAAATTTTATGTTAAATTCTGCTTTTGTTCACATCTCTTTAAAGCCTGTGTAACTTATTGGTGCTGGAGTTGCTTTAGCAACTAAGGGGAGGGGTATTCCTGCCAGTTTGTTGATTTGGAAAACAAAATGAACACATATGTGTGTTTATATATATTATGCCTTACAGGTAAATTATATAGCTACCTAATTGCTCTTCATATTGTATATCACCCTCTATTATTATAAAATTATTCTATTTCTGAGAAACTACTTGCTGTGCAAATAGAGCTTATTTAAAGGATATACTAATATAGACTTGCTTGAGTTTTCTTACAGTTTACTTTTTAGTCACCAATTTGGAGAATTTGCTTGTTTTCTTATATTTGAGAAAGAGGCTTTACATTTAAGCTTGTGTCTAATCTTTAATTTAGCTGGCTTTTGCAGCTAGCTAAGTTCACATCTTTAACTTAAAGATTTGCTTGTATTTTTTTTTACTTTTAGTTTGCAGATAGCTGATCTGTGGAAGAACCTTTGCTCACTTTCTGGTATAGAAAGTAGAGAACTGGTACAGATCAGAGATCCCTATACTTCTTTTTCATCTTATTTGAAAAAAAATGCTGTCCATTATACGTACTGGGATGTATTCAATTTTCTAGTATTTATCTAAAGATAAATTTTTGGTCCTTGTCCTTCTTTTATATGTATCAGTCATTCCTGTCCCTGCTGTCTGAGACTTTCTTTGATGGCATAAATAGCCTTAAGAGCTCAAGTTACAGTCAAAGTGTTTACCATCACTAAGTTGGCTGGATAACTAAATAGGCCAGGGTTGGAATCGTTTGGCTTGAACGACTGGAAGAGTTGGGGCTTTTTCTTTCATTTTTGGTGCCAGAGTTCAGTCTATTGTGGAACTCCTCCTTTATGGCCTGCGAATCTGGGAAGAAATCCATCTGGTTTCTTCATCTGTCTTTCCAGACACTGTGATCTAATCATTACAACACTAGATGACAAGAAGAAACTTTAAGATTAAATTGTATTTTATGGTTACTAGAAGCTATGATGAATAAGAGTAAAAAGAATGTATATTTAACCAGTAGAAGAGATTAATGTTGTCTTGAAATAACTCCCCTTAATTTATCTGTAATATTTTAATAAATCTTTCCCATGCTATTAAATAGTGGGAGAGGAAAGATAACATAAAGGAAAAGATCGTTCTTACAAAAAAAAAAGGTAGGTCTTTGAAACGTAATAATTATAAATGATGAAGTGTTTGGAGAAGAGACTACTGGATCTGTGGGTTGTGTGTCTTCTAGTACACTAGAATTTTGATCTCTGGTTAGTGATACTGAGCTTTACTATGATGTATTTAGGTATTCTTTATTATTTTTGTAATGGAACATGAAGGATTCTTTTCAATTTCTCTCCTTCCTGTTTTATTTGTTAGAAATAATTTTGTACAAGGTAAGTATTAGAATTTAGTTTTAATGGAAAAAACTTACTGGTGCAAAAAGACTGTATTATCCAATGAAGAAGAATTAATTAACTTCATTTATTTTGTCTGAAATGATGCAATTCGGATCTATGTGGAAGAAACTAATATTGTCTCAGTTGCCTACATATAAATATGAGGACACTTTGATAGGCTGATTAATACGCATGATGAAAAAGTGTATGTTGCTTGAATCTCCTAGATATCACACATATATGGTGCCAGGTAATATATGCACATGCTAATACCCTGAAGCCAAAACTTTGTAGATTGGGGTCTCAGGATTACCCCCCAAATTTGCTCTGCCTTGGAAAGTGACATTGTAGCTCAAAAAAGGGGAATCAATTTAACTGTGTCTTTTACTTGATAACCAAAATATGTTCTATCTACATGAATCTATACAGTGAGCATCTTTGGGAATGTACAAGATTATGTGTTCAAGAAACAGCTATGCAAAATCATGGAAAATTAATAAATACACAGAAACTATGTGTGGTTGATGAAGTCTCTGAGCTGCTGGTGATTTGAGGTTCAAAGAGTATTCAGGAGCAGTATTGTACAGGCTTACTATGCTCCTGCTTGTTCCTCTGCCTCTGCTTTTTACCATAGTTATTCCTGCAGTTCTAGCCAGTGTGGCAGCTCTGGTTGTGATCTTTCATTTTTGCCCCATGGGTTACTGCAATGTAGTGGAAGTTTCTGTTAGCAGTTAATACATTAAAATACTGGTTTTTGTTTTATCTGACAGCTCTGCCTGATCCACACCGAGTAGCAAAATTAATGTTAAACATCATTATTATGTTTTCATGGGTAGGGTCAGAGTAGCACAGCTATTTAAGTGAGAAAAGAGAAAGTTGTAATGCCTTTTCTCTCCCTATCTCATTCTACAAGCACTAGCTTGTTCATCAGTGTGCCCTCCTTCATTCTGTACTACAGTGATCCACAGGGCAGGGAATTTTTTCAAGGTAGGAAGTGATTGCATTTGGTATTGCTGGCTCCAATGGGCAGTTTGCTTGTCACAGGGGACCGTAAGAGCTTCATCCAGGGTGCACTGAAGGAATTTGCCTATCAGCTCATTGGCCTGGCACTTCTCAGCTTGGAAACTCTTCTGGATCATAACAAGAATGCTATTAGAGGAAAGATTATGGGTATCTTTCACCATCTCTGTTTGCCATCAAATGGATTTTCCATTGCTTGGAATTGGTATTAGGCTCTGCATTGGCAGAGCCTAATGTAGTTGCAGAGGAAATTTATCTTAGTAACTAATCCTTGCCACCTCCCTGTGAGGTGATTCGCTAAGTATCTGACAGATGGGGAAGGCCGGGACTCAGAGATGGTTTCAGAGCTGGGATTAAAGGACTGATATCCCAGGCTACTGGTCCTGTGCTCTGCACAACCATGAGGCCAGCCTTTCCTATCCATCTCCTGTTACTCTCTTGGGGCAAATTCCTATTGAACTTTATTAATAAAGGCATCAGGGGAATAATCCCATTGTCCTAGGCAGGAGTGAAATTCACCTTTTATTTCTGTGGTACTGTATGCAATTTAATGCTAACAGTCAGGAGACCTGAAACAACCACATCAAACAGCCGATTTGGTGCCCGCCTTCCTTCTTATTTAGCTTAGTCTAAACTGACACCAAACTTTGCGACATTCCTCCCCTCCCACAGTGGAGAGCCGCTGGGATATTTTTTTTATACCACACATGGTTTCCCTCCTACATCTTCCTCCCATGTCAGATATTCATACCCCCTTTAATAACCAGCAGGGGGATCATTACATTGAGCTACTGCCAAATGCATAATGACTGCTGCCTTTGCCTTACACAGTCACTGCTCTACTGATATCCAATTCAGCATTGTAAAGTGCTTAGGGCTACCTTGGGGATGTGCTATATTAAACCCAACTATTCTAAATCCTATTTAATACAAAGAGATTGGTGGTGGGGGAGGGGGAGGGAGATTTAAAATTGTCATTGCTCACCTATTTTCAATGAGTAAAAATACCTGGCTGTTTAGGGCCCAATTCTGTCACTCTTAAGTCATGAATAGTTCCACTGATAGCAGTCGGGGTGTGTGGAGGTGAGGTCTCTGCTTACCACTGGGGGAGGCAGAATCGGGCCCCGTATAAGCTGCAGCTGAGACAGTTAAGTTTGCAGGGAGCTGATGGGGGTGAGTGCACCCGTTTCCCATTTCCACTTACAAATGTTTTGCAGTGAAAACAGGAAAGCAGAAGCATGCTTCATATCTGACTAAAAATAAAGGTACTTTTAAACTTGTAAAAGACAACATTTTTATTTGAATGATATGACAGAGCTGCCACAGGAGTGTTACCTGCTATAAAGAAAGCTTAAGAATTATTACCTTTATTAGACCAGTGACACTGAGCTTTAGCCATACATTTCTAACTTCTGTCCCTCTACAGAGACAATTTTCTTTTCTTAAATAAACTGTCATGCTAGTGTTAATATATTGTCGGCTCCCTCATACTCTGAGAATACTGCTGATATAAAACATGTATATGTTAGATTGGTAATAGTATCTTTAGTGTAGCTGACTAGAACAAATGTGTTTCCCTCATGGCTGTGCTAATGTGATAAAGGAAAATTGGCTGTTCATCAGCTTTTGGCTGGGTAAAGACAGTAGAGATGGAACCACATTCTCTTTTATGCATTAATACCACTGAGAACTTTTCACTAGTTATATTTCATGTGCGGGCATGTTGTGCAAAGATGTTGTAAAACATGAGATAATGCTACAAATAACAAAGTAGAAAAGCCTGTATCTTTTATGATGATAACAGTCAAACACCAAATGACAGTAACAGGCTGTAAAAAATGTGATGCAGAAAAAAAAATGCAATGTAACCACCGTATACACATATACTTAGGCTCTTGCAAATAGGGGATCAGATGTTTAGAGAGCTTTGAATTAAAATTAAATAAAAAACTGTTGTATTTAGGTCATTGATGTGTCAACACAAAGGATAATTTAAAATGGAGAAATGTGTTTTGAGTGGTGAAACTCATATGCAGTAACTTTTAGAACAAATCTCAAGGCTTAGTAATTATGATAATAGCCTTCAAATTTCCATCAGTGGAAGAGCAATAAATATTGCTGTCTAAATTTGGGAAATATTGACTGAATCTGGAAATGGCAATAGAGCTCAGCATGCGTCTTTGTATTTGAAAGTGTAGTTTAAGAAGAAAAATTCATCTGTACAATTTTGTGTGAAGCCTGAGTACTAAAAAAAATCCCAACAAACAAGTATCTCCATCTCATTTCATATTTTCTTTCTTAAAATACTGATAGACTTACGTTGCCTGGGGCACTGATGCTGATAATCTGAGCTCAGATTTATAGATAATTGTGTCTGTTTATCTTGGTCTGAAATGTAAAAGACTTTATTGGTCAAATACCATTGTGAGGTCTTATACTGTGTTTTTTAAATTGATATTTTTACATGTACTAACTTTCCCTCTCTGCAACAAATTATTCTGGCTTGTAAACCTGTTTGTCCTCACCTAAATATTGTTCTTGTGGAGGCAATTATTCCAGGTTTGTTTTGATGAGCATGGGTATCGAGACAGGCTGAAGCACTCTAGTTTCATTTGGCCTCTGTAAACACGATTTGCAAGGCGTCCATGTCTACAAAGGGAAAATAATGCTCTGAAAATGGGCAGCAACAAAGCAGTGTTTCAAAATCTGAAGGCTACCATGTGAAATAATCTGAAGGCTACCATGTGAAATAAGCCATATGGAAGCTAAATAGTACTAAAGTACAAATAATTCAGTTTTGCAAATGAATTGCTTTCTGAAATAAATAACATTAAGTTTATTCAGTAAACAATTCAATGGTGTTCAAAAGTTTTGAATATGTTGAACTTAGTTTCTGTGATTAACTTCATTAAGTTAGTCAGGGAAGCTGACTAGCCACAGTGCCTCCGGTTTTCATTTTATATCGCCCGTAGTTTTTGAATGTGTATTGAATTTCATAAAATTTAAGGCTGAAAGGCTCTCCCATATTATTAAACTGTTTTCTAATTTTATGTAACCTAAACATGATGGTTTTAATAAAAAAGTACTTTATTAAAAGCTCAGCATCTTGTGACTTTGTGGAGCTGGGAGAATGCCACAAAGTATTTCTGTGAATGTTAGCTCAAACTTAAAATGAATTGGCAGGGAAGGGAAGGCTTGCAGAAAGCAGTACCCTAAGGGTGCTGGCTGAGTGTTTATTTGAAGCCATGGGTTCCCTTGATGGAAGGGAATTACCCACTGGGTGTAGAGCAGATGAAGCCAGTTCCTCTACTATTCCCTTCAGCCCTTGTAGAAAGACACATGCTGGGGTTAGGGAGGCATTTTGGAGGGGTGTTGGAGGGCTGGTTGAAACGTGCTGCATTAGGTTATCCTGAGTATGGTAGATAGCCCCTTGAGGCCTGTATGAGCTGATGTATATGAGAAGTGCTCTGACAGCTATAACATGTGCCCATGGCCTGAGGTGGTGAAGTAGCTGCAACCAGCTTTGTACCTTGTGAAACAGACCCTTCTCCTCTTCTTCTCTTCTACCTCCCCACCAGATCACTGTGCCATAGATTCTTCTTTGATTTAACCACTGTAGAAATGTTATACTCTGTGCATCTAAGTGATGATTTCATTTGGGCTGCATGGCTAACAGATGGACAGCAAAGAGGTATCTGCTCTCAGTCGCACCAAAAAGACAGACAGGTAGCAAGTAGGTCGAAGTGATGTTAATGGTTAATCAGTGTTAGGTGCAATGTATATGTAATTAGTGATTGCATAATGAAGTGTGCATTTGTCCACTTACATTGATTCTATAGGTGCATCACAGCAGAATTAGTTTCTTCTTGAATGGCTGGGAAGATGACAACACCCCTTTTGATTCAAGGATTCTTGTGGGAACACTTGACGATGCTGATGGTGCATTAAAAATTGGACAAAGTTTCACAGGTAAACTTTGTAAATTTTCTAAGTAAAAATTCCAGGTAAACATTTCCTGGAATATTTGAAATTAAGATGTGCGCAATGTAGCTAAAATATTTAAAGGAGTGAGTCAATTTAAGTTATCTATATGCTGCAAAGCAAGATCTTCCTGCAGGAGAAAATTCCTATTGTACAACTTGCTCTCTCAAAAGACTGGCTAAAAGATAGAAGTTTGGTAGGTTTATAATATATTCTGTGAGTTACTGCATATAGGTGGGTTTTCCTGTATTCTCCAAAATGTAGGTCTCTAAAGTGATACATTGCATTCATTTATGATCATAGTTTTGCTGCATAACCATATGAAATGTTTTCAGAATGGGATTGTGTATGGCCACTACACTATGCTCCTCTCCAGAGTCAGGAACAGAGCTGAAGATTTCAGGTTGTTTATATTCTTCCCTTCTATCAACACTCAAGTAAACCACTAGCAGAATGAGAACCCCTCAGCCTCTAGTAATGCCTGATAGTGTTACTCTTCACCTACATCTAGAATTTTATATGATACTACAGCATGACAGGATCGTTGCAGAACAGCTGGGGGATGTTTTGTTGCTCTTCGTGAATTACTGGCTCTGCAGATATAAGAGCACTGAATATTGCTCTTCAGGAACATGCAGAATTTGAAGCTAACTCCTAGATTTAACTATATGTCACCTAAAAAAACTTTATTGTGCTCTTGGGCAAGAACATAGTCCTCTGTCTTGTTACTTAAGGCTTGTATTTGGAAATCTGTCTTGTGATTTTGATTCTGAATACTTGATAACTAATAAAATGTATAAAAGAAAGAAATATTTAAAAATGCTTTTTATCTTTATTGTATAAATTGATAGGTACAGTTGTACCTACTGTATCTCTTCTCTAATTAGAGGTGGCACATGGTCTGGCTCATTACTTCTGTCTAATGAGCCGATCCTCGTGCCACCTCTCTAATCAGAAAAGAGATAGGTACAAAATGTTCTTATAAAGTTGTTATAAATCATTCTTTTTTATCAAAAAAAATAAGTCACTGCTCTCTATAGTTTTGTCCAGGTTTCATTCAGGAGGGGTAGTTGTGCAAGAGAGATCTCTGGGTACTGAATTAAAGGTGCTCTCATGCAGTGCAAAGCTGCTTTCTCATCCAGAGATTACTTACTTATAGTATTTTTTTTTTAGGTTTAGAGCAGTTTGTTGGAAGAATGCAAGATTTTCGATTTTACCCAGTGGCACTTACAAACAGGTAAAGAACATTTATTTTTGTAAGAAATATAGAAGTGTGGTGAGAAGAAAGGATAACAATTTTTATTTCCCAAAGTGCAGTGCTTTTCTGATGTTTCCTTTAGGTGATTGCTTATGATGATGTAGTTTGCTGAACCTCATTTCAAAGATGACTGTTAATCTAAAAAATGTTGCGTTAGAATAAATTCAAATTAGTGTGTCTTACTTTTGAACTGTTGCTTAAATGTGCTTTCCTTCTTATTGCTATCCCTGTTACAACCTGACTTAGTCTTTTTTCGGAGAGTTGATTCAGATGCTAGATATCAATGATTATTAACTATCTAGGTGTTATCAATGCATTATAATTCTGATATAGCGTGTGCTGATCAGCGTATTCCTGCTGGATGAGACTTGCCAAGCTTTCTCAGGGCTCCATGCAAACAGGGGAGTGAGGAAGGGAGAATAGCAGGGTAGTCCACTTTAGACACTTTAATGTTAGTGATCAGAGTAAAAAGGAAAGGAACTCTAATTGGTCAGCATGCTGGCTTCCTAGCTGCAAGCTTGGCTTCTGTGCTTAGCAGTTCCCTTCCTCTGGTTTCAGCTCTCCATGGTATCAGAGGCCCATGTCAGGTGTTCTTAATGCTCCCCATACTCCCACATCCCCGAGGTGCCTATTGTCTTAACTGTTCATTGCCTTCGATATTAGATTGTCACCAGAAGCTGCCAATGACTTTGCTAGCTCAGCCCATAGAGCCCTGGGCAATTGCTTTGACTTCTCCATCCCTGAGGCCAAATTACAGTTTCCACTGCAATTTCTGATGCCCTCCAGCCTCTCTTCCCAGTGTATTACAAAGAAATGTTACCTTTGTTATCCTGTTCATGCTGGATTAATCTAGTCAATTCAAGCTAGCCAGAAGTAGTCAGGTCCTATTTGTCTGTGTGGTGCTTCTGGATAGGCTACATGCAATGACACTCGTGACTGCAGACCTTAAGGCTACTTAATGATAGCCTCTCAGTAAGATGTAGAACAGTTTCCTAAGAGCTCACTTGTCTGCAGGATATCACAATGAACTGAGCCCCTGTGAATTTAAAGTATTGATGTGAATCTGAATTCCAAGTTATATGAAAATCATGTTGGTTGTATTCTTTCAGAGCAATGATTGTCAAATCTAACTACAATTTAAGTCAGTTAAATTAATAAAGTTTAAAAATGGAAAGATAAGGTATTTTACAAATGGTTGTGACCTAATGCTGTTTTTGTAGATGTAGTTTTATATCTACAAATTACTTGGTGCAAAACGTTTATCTGGGATAAACTGTGAAGGAATGTTTTACCTGCATACAATTAATTCAAGTCTATGGCTATCTAAAAGGTCCTGTAATTTTGGGTCCTGTGGAATTCATAGGGGTAACTACCAAGTACTTATTTGCTGAATAAGTATGTGAAAAGTATGTTCTTACTGATTAAGTAGACAATTGGAAAAGTAAGAGTTTTTCGGTTTAAAACATCAGTATCTGAAGGAACATCGGAATGCTCTGGTGTTGAGTAACACCCAGAGATCAGCAAATGCAGGTTTAGATAACCTGCCCATGTTTGGATATCTGTCTGCTTGTCATCTTACCTACCTATGTATTTCAGTTGTTGATGCCAAAGGCAACTAAAGTGGCTCAGTTGCTTTGACCTCAGCTGCAAGAAGCAGCTAGAGTGATCACAGACTGGGGCAAATAAAAAAGTGAGCATTTGTACTAAAGTTAGCTAAACATGAAAATATTTCTATTCACATTTTCTCAGGTGCAATGTGATATTGCTCCAGTTGGATATTTGCACTCAAATCCTCCAAAAAGACCAACTCATCTGTGGTTACAGGCAATATGGCAATGATACGTGTCCAGATTACTGACTGGTGTCAGACATGATCCTGTGATAAAATGTTTAAGTTTTTCTCCTTGTATCTAGGTCTGGATTCACCCTTCCTAGCTTTAGATGCTCCAACGAGGAGCTTGTTTCCTTTGGTTCCATCTATGTCTCTGGAGCAATGAGTACTTCCTCACAGACACCTTCTGAAGGTGTCTGTGGCTTACCATTGATTATGTACGACCCAGGTTCTTGCCTGACTGCTCCATTTATGTGAGATGAAACCAAGCCTTTAGGGCTCCTACTATAGTCTCAGCTGAATTTTGTTTAATCTATGAGCCTAGATGGCACAAAGTGACACTTGTCCTTTTTTTATCATGTATGTAATTGCATTTTTATATGCTGTGACAGAGACATTTTGGAAGTATTCTCTGGAAAATTTCCTCATCTGCATACCCAATCGGAGTGCCGCTGTCCTGGAAGTCACCCCCGGGTACACCCATTGATACAGAGGTACTGCATCCCTAATGGTGCAGATGATACCACTAACGACAGAGTGCTGAGGTTGGATGCAGAAGCCCATCCTCTGTATTACATCAATGATGATGACATTGGGACCACCTGGATTTCATCTGTGTTTGCTAATACTGCAGGTCTGGATTGTGGTGTTTCAATCACAATAGATTTACAAAATGGACAGTATCAGGTAATGAGAAGTTTACATTTGCTATTTATTAAGTCAAAACTAGGAGAAGATTTTTGTAGAAGCTTCATAACAAATTTGAGGAAATTCAAACCTTGTGCTTTAAGATGTTATCCTTAGAGGACCAGGAAGAAAATATCCTTCATCAGCATGAAACAGTGCAAAAAGGCAACAGAATGCATTATGGTTCTGGTCATTCTCTTTTGATGTAGTTGTAACAAGACATAATCTATAATAGACATACCAGAGTGGAAACCCTGTTTGAAAACAACAGTATTTATTAATAGGTTGCTCTCTTTTAACACTGCTTTTGTAAATTTCAACTTAAATTTCTATTAAAACTTGAGGTGCTTGTCTTACGCCTTCTGTTAGAAAGCTGGATGAAGTCAAGTGAATTTAACTTGTATGTGGTACACTGATATATCAGAGGGGATTTCTGTTCTGGAGATAGTGGTTTAGCCTTCTGATGAATACAGGAGGAGAATTTGATAAGCAGGCAAAGTTCCTGAAGAGGCCAGATTGCACCTAACACTTTACTGTTGAGGAATGTCAGAATGTCTTGGAAGGAGGGACGTATTGGTAGAGGGGCTGCATTCACACTAGGGGTTCTATCACATTTCCATATAATTTTGCTAGCTTATCTCTTTTTTATTTGGTTATTAATGATGAAGAGGGAAAGAATATGATCACAGATTTTGGCTAAATAAGTAAGATTTAGTCTTTTAGTTAAATGAGTTCAAATGCCTGTGAAGCTATAGGGCCTGGCTTCTTTGCACAAAAGCAGTGTGCTGGGGAAAGTGCTCTTTCATGGAACACAGGGTATTTGCTGAGATTCCAAGCTAAAAACATGGAGATTCCCCTCAACAAAAGAATAAAAATGTCTGTTACAAGGCAAACAGCTCCTATCTTCATATTTTGCCAAAGTAATATTACTGTAAGAAATCATGGATTTGTTTCCATAGTGCATTTTTAAATGAACTTAAAGAAAAAGTGGAGCTCTGATGCAACAATTCAGTGGTCTGTAATGATGTCTGAGATCAAAGAGCTTGTTTAACAAAAAAGGTTATCTTCGATTTTAACTGAGAATATGTGAACTGAAAATACTGGTTCCTTTTCTGTCTGTGAGTGGTAAAGCAGACTGTATTGTAACACTGAAAAAGAAGTTTATATACTCATTGTTCTACTGCTTAGCTGTTAATACCAGTTTATAAATTTATCTCCTCGTAGGTATTCTACATTATACTACAGTTCTTCAGTCCACATCCTGAAGCAATAAGAATTGAAAGGAAAAAAAGAGATGAGCTGAACTGGGAAGACTGGCAGTATTTTGCTAAAAATTGCAGCGTTTTTGGAATGGATAACAATGGATCTCTGACAAAACCAGACTCTGTAAACTGTCTCCAACTTCCTAGGTATGAGTGGGTATTATCTGCATAATACAGATGCTTTGGGCAGGTTAACATCCTAACATAATTAATTTATATGTCCCAATGAGATAGAATCTTTTAATTTGGTGTACTCACTTTTTATGGGCTGCTAAGTACATAAAAGATCCCAAATCTGACCTTTCAATTGAAGATTGCCATAAGGTCATCTGTCATTTTTATGAGATTTCAGACATTGAGGAATGTGATACAACGGATTCCTCTGTTATTTTTAAGGTGGTCTTTGGAGATTTTACATGCTTGTGGTTTTGGGGGCTTTTGTCAGTAGAATTACAGAATGTTGTGCTGAAGAGTAGAGCAAAGTACTGGTATAACAGATTGTTTTAAAGCATCTGATGAATGTGAAAGAATACTTGGTCATCTCTGAGAGTACAACTTGTTCTGAAGCTTAGAAGAGAGGCCAAACTTAAGTACAAAAGCCAGTCATTCAGCCTAACTACTAATGATACATAAAATGTAAGAAATGGGTTGAAAATTGTATCCTGAAGCTTTCTAATCTAAGCAAGATCAAAAATAGATCTAGGGGGAAGCAAGAAGGTTTGATACCTTTTGGAAACATGTCACAAGCTTTTTTCCTAGACTGTTAGCATGTTCACATTAAAAATATATATAATAGATCCAATATGCGTTTCATAATTATAGCATATAACATGCATAATGTAATGTATAAATTGTCCTGAGTTCAGCTAGGATAGAGTTAATACATAGTGTTTTGCACACATGTATGTACATATATATTTGAATCTATGCCACTACATAACTTACTCTTGCCTGAATTCCAATGCCAGTCAGTATTATGCTTGTTTGGTACTTGGCTGGGGATCAGTGAGAAAATATAGCACCAGGTATAGTGGGTATTTTGCTTTTTTGTTGTTTCAATTTCACTACTTGTCTAAGACTTTTCAGGTGTCAGCATCTTTGTTTTCCAGGAGTTCAGTATTCTGAGGAGAGTAGCATAAAGTCACCTGAGTTACATCAGTTTTCAGCTAAGAAGTTTGAACTTTATTGCTGATCCTTGCTTGGAGCAGGAGGTGGAGTAGAAGGGAAATCTCTTAAGCCAAATATTTTTGGATAAATAGCCTAAATGAGGTGTAATGCCCTTTTTGGCCCAGAAATACGTATTGTGTATATTTTCTAAAAAGAACTGGAGTTAATAAGGAATTGTTTCCATAAATGTTTTTTAAGTAGCACTGCTTTTTCCTTTTGGTTATGACATAAATGACAATAGGAAGTGATACAAGTGAATGATTTTGGGTCCAGCTGATGCACGGAAAGCTTTGTTTAAAAGATAAGAAATATACCCTGTAACGGTGAGTATTCTGTGTACTCAGAGAAGTTACTGTTGGACCAGTGCTGGAAAGTTGTTTCAGCAGTGTAGCAGAGCTCTCTGCCGAAACCTTTATACGAGGGGAAAGTGATGTTATTGCAAAACCCTCTTTCTCACCCACATATTTATAAGCACCAAGACATGTCCAAAATGTCTGTTTAGGATTTAGACATCAGTGTGCTTGTATCCTGGTGGCCTAGTCAGGACTCATTGAGTTGGCATACAAGGCAAGTGACCTTGGTTTTGAAATCCTTATCATGGTGTTTGAGGGTTCTTGGTTTGGTGATGACATGCTAGTAGTGAATGGACTCTCTTGTATCCTTTAAGAGATGAAAGTGACTAAGGTTTTTATTTCCTGTACCACCTCTGTAAGTTAGCAGTTCCTCACTGTCTTTATCCTCTTATTAGAGACTTGAGTCTTTACTTAGTCTGAATATTGGGTGACCCTGCTTTTAGGATCTCCTTTGTTTTTCCTGGATTCCTGAGAAGTTGTGTGTAGATGCCCTAAGATCTTGATGATCTGCTTATCTAGGTGCCATAGGCCTTATGGTCCTGGTCTTCTGGTGCTTCCATACCAAGATGGTGTTATCCATCTGCCATTCGTACCTGTTTTAACATTTTTATTACAGCTCTGTGTCATGGAAGAAAAATACTTGATTTAACTTGCTGTGGAGGAGAAGAGATGACAGTTTTCCCCAGAGAACATACAGATATATTCCACTGAGATTTTTGTGAATTACTGACCTGGATAGAGGCACAGTAAATTCAAAGATCCTTCGTGAAGACAGAGCAGTATGACTCAGCAGACCCAGTCTAACTATGCTCTCATCTTTCAAAACCTCTGAGATATTTTGAAGTGACACGAATTACATTTTTGAATGTCCTATGTCAGGTGCCAGGTGATCCCATGGGACACTTTTTTTTGAATAAACTCATGTAGATGTGCAAGTAAGCAGCCATCCTTGCCTCTTGTGGAAGCAAGTTCTACTCATAGCTAAATTCTGCTTAGTAATTATACATGAGATATGATTCATACCAAATTGGCAAACGTATGGTTTACGTACACTTGTTTTCTCAGCCTTTGCTTGAGTTCTCAGGACTGTCCTCCCCCTCCTTGTGCTTAAATATAGAGTTCTACTCTCACTTCTGCTGCGTTCCATTAAATTATCTTGCACTTCACTCATGGGAGGGTGGTGTGTGTTTCTAACTCTGCTCACTCATCAAATGAGATGATACTCTGGAATTCAAACTGTAATTGTTTCTGTATGTTTTTTTTGTGGTTTGTAGGTCTGTATAAACAATATGGGTGTGTTAATTATTGTGTTAGTCATCTGAATGATTTCCTTATGTAGTTCAAGCATAGTTCTTGTTGCTCAAAGGTATTGTTTTAAACTTTTGGAAAACTTAGTGCAGGTGACGCTATATCCATCAAACTTTTTTCATACTTTGTAGACTTTATTCATAATTGGAATCTTAGGGTCTGGAGAACAGCATGGCAGTTTTGGGGAAAAACAGACATACAAAGGACATTTCCCTTGTTTGAATTCTGGTTGCTGGGAATCTATGTATGTAAGAATTTTTCTCAGAAAACACAAAAAAAGTATTCACAGTAGAGACCCTCTCTAGAAAAAGGATTTTAGGAGGTAGAATCTGTAAAATATATGATGTTTTGATTTTCATTTGTCTCCCTCTCTGTTTCAACAGCTTTACACCATATTCCCGTGGTAATCTAACTTTTAGTGTTCTTACCCCGGAACCAAATCACCGACCTGGTTACAATGATTTTTACAATACTCCATCTCTCCAGGAGTTTGTAAAAGCTACACAAGTGAGAATTCATCTCCATGGACAGTATCACACTAATGAGCCTTGGGTAAATTTTAGGCATAGATACTATGGAATCAATGAAGTTACAGTCAGTGGAAGGTAGGTGTTATGAAACTCTTCCCCTACCCATAACTGCCTGTGACTCTTACAGCCATGCAAAATACATAATCACCTGCCTAAAATGTAATGAAGTTGTTCTGCTTTTACATTTATGAATGAGAAGGGAATTTGGTTTGAAGCAGTGCATCAAGTTTGAAATGATTGGTGTACTGCTTTTTAAAAACATTTGCTCACATGTTATTTTAAAATTAATTATACTTATTACACAAATCTGTCAAAAGCAGTCCTTTCCTTGGAATTACCAGTGCCTCTAAGCAAAGGCTTATGATTAAAAACGTGGCTTGTGCTTTACTTCAGTAGCTCTTCCAAGTTTCATTATAGATTTCCAGAAGTGGCAATTTGAACAGTCTTAATGCAGTGCTCTTTGTTTTAGCTGTAGTTTTCATTTTAAAACTGGGCAGCTGTCAGTAAAAGCATTACATTATCTGTGACTGACAACTTTATTGTATATGGTAAGTGTGCTGTCTTGTGAAAGGACTAATTATGCCCTGTAAATAATATGCAAATCTGGCAATGAAATAGTTTCAAGAAGCATATGGTGCAGATTTTTGTTAATAAGTATGATTCCTGAAATAATTTTGGTAGCTCTCATTTTGAGAGAAAGCACCCCATTAGAGGTCACGTTTGTCTTAAGATTTTCTACACCACTAATATGTTTTGATTATTGATTTAGATGTGTTATGATAATGTATTTGCTTAAATAGCTACAAAGTTGCTGACTATGTAACAGTAAAATCATTTCAGCTGTAGATTGCAAAGCTATGTCACGTTTCCAGAGGAGCACCCCTTCAGGTGGAGAGGGATGGTTAATGCCTATTAAATAATACTCGATACATTTTTTCATTCTAGTTAGAAGTTGACTTTTTAACTGAGATCAAAATGGATTAAACTAGAAGACTATACTTAATATGGTTAAGATGTTTTTGAAAACCTATAGCCACACTGTAAGGTTTAATATTGATGAATATTTGCTATTTATATTCAGTAAAGTTGTACACATTAATGTTAATAATTAAGTATAGTTTTCACTACATATTTATAAGATAACAGTAGCTGTACTACATGCTGGGTTTTATTTTATTGAAAAGCAATAGTTAATACTTAAGTGTTGAGTGAAATAACCTTTTGTAGGGTACTGCACTTAACATTCTCTGATGTTTATTTGCTCTCAATAGAGTCAGACTGCGCAATACACAGAATTGTCTTCATGACCATATTATGTACTGTTGGACAGATGTGTTTCTATGTTTTAATTTTTTCCTCACTACTCATTGTTCTTTCAGGTGTAATTGCCATGGCCATGCTGATAACTGTGATGCAGTTACAGAACCGTACAGGTGCCTGTGCATCAAGGAAAGCTATACAGAAGGAAATAATGTTAGTCTCTTCTCTGTCTGTCACCCATGAACAGCCTCAAAATTGGGATGTGTATGTGTGTTAGTGTTGTCCTCGCTTTTATAGGGAAACCTTCCACAGCAGGGTTTGTATTAAATAAGGGAACAAAAGCCACACCCCCCCCCACACACTTCCCCTTCCAAAAGCCATCCTACCACAGACCATTAACAATGCTGTGTTCAGGAATTTGATTTATTGCTAGAGGATGATGCCATTTTCAAACATTACACCCAAATCTGAATTTAGACTGTCAGTTTCTAATAAAGATTATGTCTCTACCTGCTGTAGCAACTAACAAATGATACGTAGAGTGAAAAGGTAACAGATGAAACATTCACAGTAGATCTGCTTTGAGGGTTTTTTTGGATTTTTTTGGTGGGATTTTTGGTTTTTTTTGAAGTGGCTTTTTTAGTATTTTGTTGGGGTTTTTTTTATACTCTATAGTAGTTTTAGTGGGGTTCTATGGACTGCAGACCCATTCAGTAGATGGAGTGCAGTAAGCACAGTCCTGGAGTTCAACTTCCAATTTAATGTCATTTGAAAAGAAACAGTTCAAATGGTCCAAGACAGCTCTGTGATGCAAACTAAAGAACAGTAAATGCAGAAAATATGGAGATTTGCTTCAAAACTGCATGCCTCATTCAAGGTAAACCCCTAACATAGATTTACCTTCTTATACTTGAACATCTGTAGAGGCTTCAGACATCTGTAGGTAGCAGTCTTTGAGATTTTTAATGCAGTTTTATGAAATATGTCTAAGAGAGGAAGAGTTAAAACATTTTGGACTTGATTTTAAATGTCTCCCTAGTTAAGCACAGCTCAGAAAATACTGGGACATGCCCATGCGTATGTATTTGGAAGTTATTTTCTTGGGTGTCTTATTCATTATTTTGTTCTGAACCAGTGATTTTGGTAGTGGCTTTTTTATAACATTGAAAATTTAGCTTTGAACTTATTTAAGGACAGCCTGTAAATGTCAATTTCCCATGCTTTTTACAGCCATATATGACATTTGGTTATCTTTAAAATGATCTGTAGTAGTAACATGATTGTTCTAATAAAGAGCAAACCTAATATTATGTTACTCCTCTGGTTTTTTCAGATAGTTGATACTAAAGTTAAATTTCTTCGAATTTGTTAAAAGGGACATTTAAAATACTCTAGATACAATCCAGAGAAAACCCTATTCTTAGTGCTTTGCTCTGCTCTTAATAGCATTTCTCAATAAAGAGGGAATTTGTGGAGTGTAGTGTGCTGCTGAAACTTACCAAGTTGCAAAATTATTATTTTCCTACTAGTTTTAATAATTCTTGTTATAGGAGAACCAAATTAGGGTTGTTTACTGTAAGTCACGGTCTTCTAGAGAAATATGTAGAGGAGAGCTTAAAATAATGGAAAAGATTTTGTACCTAGATTAATTATTTATCTCAAAGAAACCTGAAAAACCCAAGAAAATAAAAACAAGTTCAGGTTAAGAAAAAATGAATTGCATCAGAGGAATGAATTCTACAATCCCACTCAGTGTTAGATTCATGAGTACGTGTTGTGTTCCTTGCTATATTTACAGCTTTTGGAAATAAACTTTCTAAAAATTAATGAGTTATGGAATAGCAGCACTAGGAAAGGGGAAAGTAATCTCACATCAGAAAACTCTCAAGCATTCAGTGCTTGCTAGAACAGAGTAAGAAGTGTTAACCTGAGTGCGTCGGATATTGTGTTTATGTTCATGTGAAAGACCTTTTTAGAATTGCATAGAGGATCTAAGTTTTCTAGGGTTCTTTTAAGCAGAAGCATAGGACCTATGGTCTAAATGGGATTTGAATAGAAATTTGAAGTTTTTAGATGGGTCAAATTAGACAAAAAAATCAAACTGACAATGTCCCTTTAATTAGAACACACATTGTGAAATGTTACTTTGTAGGGATTAATTATAAATATTTAATAAGATTTGGAAGTTCACCAAGCACTCTTGCAAGACTTATGCTACCTTGTGAAAACAAACCAAATACATCATTAAAATGTATCTGCCTTATCAGATATTTTCTGTCAATGTTAATGGGTTGTTCTAGTGAGTGTCATATTTTTGATTTGGCATATATGCGTTCTAACTGTAATTGAAATGCCTGAATTAACTGTATTATTTCAGCACAGAACAAGGATGTTTAATTATTTTATCATTCTTTAATGACCATGTCAGTATCTACTAAATAGAAAATATAACAGAAGTAGTAATAAAATAGAAAAATTTGTGAATATATCAGTAACTACTTTTATCGAGGACTTACATGAAAACCAAAGAGCTTAAAGCTTTTGATTTAAATACAAAGCCAAAATCCATACTAATTTTTGGCTACCATTGGCATTGATAAAGCTGTCTTATGGAATTGCATTTACATTTCTTAGTCTCCAAAGTCTGTGAATTATGCATTTATTTTAATTTTTTATTTAATTGTTTGATGAAACTTTCCAAATATAAACTGTTTTTTGGGGGGAGTGGGCACACATTTTGAGAAGTTGCACTGTCAGCAAACAGTCTTTTTTTAACTTCTGTCTTGTGCTAGCAGTAAGTTACCACAGCTGAAGGGAGTATAGATAGGTGTTTGGAGTTGTGGATTTATTTTTTTTTTTTAATCTTGGACCAGAAAAATCAGAGATCCCTTGACAAGATCTTAGCATATGGCAGAGTATGTCCTTGTCACATCTACACTTAATACAACTAAAATTACCATCTTGAATTTATCTGGCATATACATCTGGATAGCTGTTGTGCAGCAAATAAATACCAGAAACTAAAATTTTGCATAATTCATTACAAATGGAAATGTTAGTCTAGTTATTTGCATGACCGTGTTATGAGATCTGACATATCAAATGGATATTTAAAATTTTTCCTCTGAGTTCTGTTTTGATGAAGAAATATGTTGCTATGAAATTTCAGATGATGGGACAAAGGGAATGCTTAAGGACTTCCAGATGTTCAGAGGCCAGATTAAGTAAAAGAGTCAACAAACCCTCACAGACCTGTCTCTTATCTGATGAAGAAAATATTCATCTTCATTTACAAATTGTTCAGCAAATGCCTTGTTCAGCTTGGGGAAATAGGTCTGCCTTTTACAAATAGGAACTGAGGCACCAAGAGTAAAGCTCAGATGTTGATAACATTTGCATGCAAAGACTACTGTATAGACTTGAGTAATAAGAAGTTCAGAAACTGCATGGTATCACCTGATGAAAAAGGGAGACAACCAGACAAGGTCAGCCTTATGTTACAACCTCGAGGCTTCCTTTAAATTTGTCATACAGAATTTAATAGAGAAAGGTGATGGATAAACAGTTGGATAAAAAGTTGGATAAAGCTTTTTATGCTGTTACAAAAGAATCCAGATAAATCTTAGTTAAATCTGTATCATCATGTCAGATGTTAGAATTAATGATAATAGTACCTGAGAAGCTATAAATATTAACTATAGTAAGCGGTCACTCAATAACAAAGACTTCTACCTTGCAGTAGTAAGCAAGCTAGCAAAAAATGTACTTTTTGGTAAACTTTGTGCCATAGTTTGTGTAAGCAGAGGATAGTCTTGGAAGGATGCTGGTTATTTAAGTATGAAAAGAACAGAAATTAAGCAGACAGGAAGCTAACTGGTGGCTTTATAAACAGGAAGCAGAAAGGCATCTAGTGCTGTAGTGTTACCACTTGAAAATTTTAGATAACTTTTGTCGTGCCTGCAGAAGTTATGGGTTTGTCCATGAATCTATCCCTGGAAAACTGGTGTAATTTCACAGTTCAAAGATCCAGCCTTCTAAAGTGGTTTGTGTACGAGCACTGCACAAGTACTGGAAGAACTTGTTGCAGTCTCAGATACCTCATGATTTGTTGCACAGGTGATGACATGCTGAAGGAATTGTGAAGTGGCCATTATCACTTAAAGCATCAGATCAAAATGTCTAAGTTTTATTTAAGAGGTGGGCAGATGTCAACTAGTACTATGGGTGTCATTGTTTCCTCTCAGAAATTAAGAAGGCTTAATTATTTTCAGGGGCTTATTCACTGTGCAGGATACTTCATTTAATGTGAAAGAAAACTGACACATGACTGGGCTACTGTTTTCACTGTTGATGGAAGTAGCTGTTGGAAATTAGTGCCATGTATATTTATTGAATTTCTTTGTGTTTTTTTCTTGGATTACAATGAAGTGCCCAAGTGATTAGCCAGTCTGTTTGGTTGTGGGTTTTTTTACCCCACTAAAACTATTACTTAAAAAATAATAAAAATAAATCCCACACAATAGCTTCTTTAGATGAGTGCAGTTAACTCTGGAATACCTAGTAACTGTGGCTCAGGACACAATGAAATGCAAGGGCTTATTCCAAATAAAAAAGGTAGAAGGGAAAACAAAACACAAAATCTTTTACAATTTAATAGCCTGAGTATGTTAGAACTTCGGCAAAACAGAACTTATAACAGACACTTTAGTTGCAAAACATACCTTCTCCCTCTCTTGTGTTATAGGAGTTCTGCAGGGTTGGAGTCTGAAGGAGAGTTAGATGGAGTGGATGCCTGATTTGAAAATAGCTTTTGATTTTAATCCTGAAGAATTTATGTGAATTAATTTGTTGAGCAGCTTGATTGTCAGAATTAGCATGGCTGCATATGCCTTGATTTTGTAGGACTTAATGTGGCTTCAAGTAACTTCACCAAAAAAGCATAAATGAAGGAGGAGTTGAGTAGAAATACTGTACTCCTGGCAACATCTGTGCCAGTGTTTGAGTTGTCTGTTATGTCCTATTATTGGAATCTGGCATTCAGAATGGTAGATCTTGTATTCTTTGCCAGTCAGGTTCTTTGCCATTGCAAAGCAGCAGATTTATCTTTTCTTAGACAGCTCTTTGGCATATGGTAATTGTAAACCACCTTTTATGGGAGTTCTTACTTTCTAAAATAATGTTACATCCTTTTAAAGTACATGGAGTGTTATGATGGAACCCCATAATATGCCCTTCATGTGTATTCCGTCTGCCTTAGTTACTTGGAGTCATTTAGAGTGTTCTAGCTTTTTTTTTTTTCTCAAAAAGACCTAGCTTTTGAATTTAAAAGGTCTTTGAGGAGTTCACAGAACAGATAAAGTTCAAAAATCAGCTAACATGTGATCTTGATACAGTCAAATGCTGTAGTGAGGGTGCTGAGGAAAAGCCATGGGGAAATTAAGATGACTCTCTTCAGAGTAGGGCTAAACTACACTGGAATATTGCCTAGAAGCTGTATTTATTTGGCTAATGGATCTAAATGGAGTGAAAGCATACTGTCTGGGTACGGACTGGGATCTTGGAAGGGAAAATACAGTATGTGATTAGCTATCCTTTTATCATCGATGCAGGGCAGCACAGGGTGGAGTGATACACATAACGGAGTTTTTCAAAGACAGGACAGCACTTCAAAATGGCTGAGAAGGTGGCATTCTAATCTTCCTATCACTTAGCAGATTTTTAAACCTGTGTACTATTAATAACATGTATATTATAAAAACATATGTATTCTAAGTGTCTATGTACACTAGTTGTTACAACTGAACTTTGACTGATGAGTGTGAGATAGGAACTCCTATGCAGCTTAGGAGAAGAAAAAATTCTCCCTACCATAACATCAAAAAAAAAAAAAGTCCACAGAGGCAAGCAGCAGGATATTTTAAAATTGTTGGAGTGGATCTTTCCAGTTGATTGTGCCTTGTTGTGTCTTAAAGCGTTATTGCCGTTGCCTTCTGAAGGATTTCTTTGAATGTTTGTTGAGACACTGTCCTCAGCATTCTTAGTGGCTCATATAAGGAACTTGGCACAAAAAGGCCTAGACTGAGGTCACTTGTTATTGTTCTAGAAGTGTGCTGGATTCGGGAATTTCGGGGAGGTAAGTTTTTAATGATCATTTGAGTAAAAAAAATAAAATCCTGAATTCGTTACCAGAAATGCATTTTTAATTGCAATTTTAGACTGATGAATTGGGCCAAGATGAGCTAGGCATTTTAACCATCTGGCTACATGTAATGTTTTTACAGAAAACTGTTTTCACAGAAGGTGAGCAGTTGACATACTATATATCCAGAGGACATGTTTGTTACTGTCCATAGAGAAAACCATATATTTAACATGTTTTTTGAAAGACTTAGATAAGGATAAGGACACCTGTATGTTTGTGGGTTTTACAGTTCTGGAGAAAAGCTTGTTGTGTCAAGAACTAATATTGTAAATCTACTGCTAGAGCTTGTTCAGATTTGCTCTTGGTAGCTGAGAATCAAAACCTGAATCTCTTGATACGTGTGAAAATCTCAACAACTATGTCTTAGACAAGGCAGAGTTTACATTTGGGGAGTGAAGACATGAAGGTTGCAATACGTATGTAACCATGGTGCCAAGTGTGGCAGACCAGGAAGTTAAATGTAATTCTTAACCTAATAAAGGTGTGACAAACTGAGCAGTGTGAAGTGGGGTTTCAGTGCAAGTTTTTAATGCATATAGGTGTGACAACTTCTAGAACAGCAATTGTTTCACTGGCATTGCCAATATTTGAATGACTACTTTTTTGCCAAGGCTTTAAAAAAGTGTTGTCAAAGTTTTAAGTCATAGAACAAGAGATGTGGCAGTTCAAGGAGGCTCTGTGCTATGTAATAAAATGCAGTCTTCTTCTCCCCTACTTCTTAGTCCTTCTGTGTCATTTAAGAATAGGTCCAAGCACAGGTGGGAATAAGTTACTGATCAAGATGAAATCTGAAATAAAATTTCAGCTGCTCTGTGGCTGGCCATGCACAAATGGAAAGACAGGGCTGGTAGGTTGGTAACTATTCCTGTTTTCCTTTCAAGGAGGACGTATTGCCGTAGACATGCAGTGAGGAGAAAGCTGAATTGATGAGATGTTTTGGCTGGGATCTCAGGCTACCTTCTTGCACTTCCCAAGTTGTGCAATGCGCGAATAAGCGTGCTTGTCTTATGTTGCTGCTGCTGCCTAGTGCTCATTTTTCACAATGTATGGAAAAGGGGAGTGACAAGAGAGAGGAAAGATGGATGTGGATGATGGATGGATTTGAATAAGTTTAAGCTATGTACACAGTTATGGTCAAGGCATTCCCCTCTATGTACTTGAACTGGACTAATCCTGATTAAGCACTGATTCTCCTGATGAATGTTAAGAGTTCAAGGTCTCAAGTGAAGCCCTGTTAATTTTAATCCTGAAACTTCCTGTCACTGTGGTGATGATGTGTATTTTGGTTTGGCTTTAACAGATTGCAAAACTGTGCAATGATTATTGTTGTCTAACCTCTTAGTGTTAATTTTGTTAATTAAAACAAAATTCTAACCAATAAGTCCTCATACTTTAATTTTGTCTCCCAAATTGCTTTTGCTAAGAGTTGCCTCTGCCCCACACTACTTGGATTGTCTTAGTCTTCTGTTTTATAATTCAGTTTCTCATTTTACCCACAGTTGATGCTTTCCCAGCACCAGCTGTGAGTGAAGCAGTTCAGAAACTTAAGTATCGTTCCCTGATGGTCAGCATATAGGTACTAAATAATAATGTAGGTACTAAATAATTGCAATAGTGCTTGGAATAGTAGACACGAGAGATGAGCACGCTTCTATAATTTCAGAAGTTGCCCAAATACTTTACAGGAGTAACTTATTTTGAGGCATCTAAATTCCTTCTGAAAGTTGGAAATTATAATTGTATACGTTTTATTTCTAAGATACAGCAAGGGAACAGTATTTTGGGAATGGACTTTTAATAATGCCAGTTAAATAAAAATAAACAAGTCTTTTAAACAAACAAATCTCCAGTGCCAACAGGTAGCATTCTTTGAGCCAATTTCATAAAAAATAGTTAGATTGTTCACCGTAAAGATAATGAAATTGTCAAAAATGCTATTCATTCATTACCTTTAAGAAATCCAATTTGGTTTTAGTTCTTGATGAACCAGTAGGCACAATAAATTATCTCCTTGAAGTTTTGTAGAGTCTATTATGAACTAAAGATTATTCCAACTTCAAATTCTTCACAAAGCTCTACTTAAAAGGTAATATTGTGAGTTGATCCAAATAAAAAATGAACCTCTCAGGTGCTCCTGAACTACTTAAAAATATATTTTTACTGGTTTGGATTTCAGTTAATTGAGTCTTTGATTATAATTAGCCTTTGTATCTAATAAATTTGAAAAGAATTGAAGGAAACAAAATTGTTTAGGTGTTTATTTAAACAATGGACCTGGTATACTAGTATTGCATATATTTAAAATATAATTTGACAGACTTCAGTATGTGTAGAGATTTTTGGGTTTTGTTTAAAATTTATTTCTTGAAAATTACATGAGACAAATGCACATTAAGAAGTGCTGATATTTCAGGTACTTTGTACAACATCACATAGTTGGCAATAGGAGGCTTTTTGTTTCACTCAAACTCAAATGGTAACTGTATGAACTACAGTTACTACAAACTGCAATAACAGATACTGTTTAAAGTGCAGACAAATGGATGCATTAGGTGATTGTCTTCTGTGCTTCAAACACATTAGGTACCATTTTGCATCTTTAGAGGTTTAACTAAATTGGAATCTGAAGACATTAGCCTGTGTTGAGTGTCTAAATATTAAAATTCTGTTTTTCTGCCCATCTTCCTTGAATTTATTTTTTTTCAAGTAAATTAAAAAAGATTTTTAAAAAAAGAGTCGGGTTTATTATATTTAGTGCTTTCTCACTTCTTGTCTAAAACCAATATCGTTAATGTTTAAATAGGGAAAAACACATAGTATGAAACATGACTATAGAGAGTATAATAGTGTTCTGGTAAGGTAAAGAAATATTATTTTCTCTTTTCTTTTTTAATTTCAGTGCGATCGCTGTTTGCCATTGTACAATGACAAGCCTTTTCGTCCAGGTGACCAAGTTCATGCCTATAATTGCAAACCTTGTCAATGTTACAGCCACGCAGAAAGCTGCCACTATGACTTAGCAATGGACCCTTTTCCTCAGGAACACTACAGAGGCAGTGGTGGAGTGTGTGATAACTGTCAACACAACACAGCTGGTAAGTCACAAAAAAAGAGAATGGAATATTTATTTTGTAGTCACTTTTTGGCTAAGTCTTGTCTCAGCTGAAATTAATCCTCAATCCCCAATAAATTCTCCATGTATATGTATTTTTAAGTTGTCTGGATTGTGCAGCAATTACAATTGTGTTGATACTTAAGCTACAGGAAAATACTGCTAAAATGTGATCCAATCTAGTAGAAAAACTTCCATGTGAAACACATTCTAGTAAATAATTAGAACATACTATTTCAAAGCTCTTTCCATTACATGTGCCAGAGCATTTAAATCTAGACTATTGTCTTTCTAATTAAACCAGTTTAACAGATAACATATTACAATATATTGTCAAATTTTGCTATGTCAGTTTCTTGCACGTTGAGTAAAGGTTTCTGTTCTGTGCAAGTAATATGTTTGAATACTTTTTAAACTGTTCCCTTCTTTTTCAGTTTTCTTGGCTTTGTCTACTAAAGGGAAAAAGAAAAGTTTCAGGTTCAATGATAATTTTTCCAAAAAATGTATAGGCATTTGCATGGCACAGCTTTTATATAAGTGTGGTATTATATAACAGATGGAAGTTTAATGGAGTAAAACATAGTTTGTAACAGGTTCATTGTTTCATATGCTCTGGATCACTAAATTGGCAGGTAGAGATGAAAGGTGCATTAAAATGGACGTCCTGAAAATTATAGAATTCTCTCAAAGGAATAGAGTCTTTAATTTTGAATTATACAGCTAATTTTAATGAATTGGAAGCCATAATGCATAACCTTTCTTTCATGCAGGAAGGAACTGTGAGCTGTGCAAGGATTTCCATTACAGACAAGCAGGTGCAGATCTTTCAGCTATCGATGTTTGCAAACCCTGTGATTGTTATGCAACAGGCACCAAAAATACGAGCCTCCTGTGTGATAATGTAAGTAGCCTCAATATAAAAAAATGACAAAATGCCTTAATCAGCTGGGTAGACAACAGTAAGATTTTGTAAAGTGTAGTTAGTTGGTGACTACTTTATAAAAAAAATGCTGAAGTTCAGCCTTTTCAAAATGATAATTGATTTACATCAGAGACTGAAAGCCGTGACAGCACAGAAAACAATTTTAGATGTACTGTTGAGGAGTTCTTTATCTAGATCAGCAACAGACATGAAAGGTGCTGTACAAATTTTCAGAAGTGAATAGTACTTTGGTTATACTAACAGGTATGCCGTGCACTCAGTAATGTTAAAACATCCAGGTTTTGAGTGGTTTTGGAGGTCTTGATACTCTCTTAAAAATAGTAATAGATTTTTAGAATTCAGGCAATAAGCTAAGCTTGAAATTGAACTAAAATTAAGCTCGTTTTCCCTGTAATAAGACAAGAATTGATCTCCATTGTAATTTATAAAGTCCATTTAAAAAAAGAACCCACAAAGTGATGCTGAAAAGAGAGCACCATCAGCTATTCTTTTTAACGCGATGGACTGCACTGCCATGCAACACACATAGTCTGATAATAAATCTAGCTTTTAAAACATGCATTAAAAAAAGGCAGGAAAAGTCACTGCAGTCTTGAACATGTATTAAAAATATATTGTGGTTCATGTTCTATTCACATATGTCCTATCCATTGCCAAAATCTAAATTTTGTTAGGAAAGAAATAGCTTCTCTGCAATGTATTATTTTAAAATAATTTTTAAGGTAGAACTTGATTTTCAAGGAAGCGAGAGAGAATTTAATCAGCTTTTTTGCCACTTTTTGTCTCTCATCTTTCTTTGTAAACTTTTAAAATGAAATAATATCTAATATTTTTCGTATGATGCGACTGCTGATGGAATTTGACTTAGCAGTAATCTCTTGTGGGTCCTGTTGTATTTTCATCCTTGGTACTACAGTGGTATGAATACATGCCCATTTTGACTCTGCTTTCGCAGGACTCCTGCATCAGGGCATATGCTAAGTGATATACAAATTCATCACAATGAGTTTTTTAAAATAATCCCATGTAGTACAAATAAAAATTAACTCTGATTTTCTGCCTTCTGAAAGTGGTACTTTTTGCCAGCATCACAGAAATGGAAAAAAACATGGAAAAAAACATGAAAAAAACCCAGATATCCTGCAAGGACTATTTTTTAAGATATAGGAAAAATGAACACAAACTCTAGCTTGCTTGTCTGTGGATCACCCTGTCCTGGTGAAATGTTAACCTAAACCAACTTTAGCTCGGATTAATAATAAGAGGAAGAGTAGTTTACAGAAATCACTGATTTAATAGTAAAATATACAAGGACATTGATGAAGCTTGACTATGAATGCATGAACAGGGAGATAAAATGGGAAAAACGGGGGAGACTGTATTGCTCGATAAAGCATCAATTGACTGCTGCAGTAGAAGCAGAGCAGGGAAAAATGATTAAGAGGCATTAAAGAATAGATTAATAAGGCTGGGGACTAAAGACTGAAATGAATTACATGAAATAGGAAGGCATCATTGAAGGAAGTGTTTCCAAATTTGACCTGTGGAAGATGGAATTGTAAGGAATAAGGACTCTACTCATGAAAATTAATTGTCACGTCATGATGATAATTTTCAAGGAAATATGCCAAAAATGGGGCAGAATACACTTTTACTGCATAATTTACCATTTTCTGTAGTTCATCAAGATTTTTTTTCTTTTTGAAAAGTATTGGTTTTATCTCTAAATTCCAAGAGGTACATAGTTCCAAAGTTAATCCATTGAATCATAAATTAATCTATTGAATCACACACAAAGAATATTTATTCATCAAATGAGGTACTATTGATGTAGATCATTTACAGGATGGGTAGAAGAGGTTATTGTAACATCTCAATTACACGAAAACTTCACCTGTTCTGTTCACCTATTTCCCTCTACCCTTGGTGAGAAATACACACAGGTATGTAATGTTTCCTGCGTGTATAGGTTTTCAGTTCTCAATGTGTAGATTGTTCCCAATTACAAATCAGTATGTAACTGAATTTGTTAGTGAGAACTAACATATTAAACCTTCAAATTATAACTTTGTAGTTTATAGTAACAAGTAGGATTTTAGAAGAGTGTTGTAGCATCCATGAGCAATTCATTAGACCATTTTTGCAGAGAGGGGTCTTCCCTTGAGATTGGTGGGTACAAGACAGAATTGTTACAGTCTGATAAAATTTGTCCACTTCAGTGCCAGTTATTGTTACCTAATCAGTGAAGAAAAGATGCAGATTGATCGCATCCTCTTTGTGAATGTCATAAACCACTTCAAACAATCAAAAAGTCCAGATGAATTATTTGAGGTACCTGCATTTTATGAGAGTGAAAGAAGAATTGGCTGCCTTCTTCCCTTCTCCCTAACCATTCACATGTGAGAAAATTCTGCCAGAATACTGCTGATGTGATCATTCCTGCTCTGTATGGACAGCTGGAGATTAATTTCTTCTGGCCCTTATACCACCATCCTTGACTCATTTTCCTGTGCAGCTTTTTACCCAGACTGCTCTACAAATGCTTACATATTCAATCAGGCACAGCAGTTTGTAGTCCTTTCATGATTCTATTATAATATGCCATATATAACAGTGTGGAAAAAAGCACTGTTTTCTATGGCATTTGTTTCTAGGCAAAGCTGAAAGTGCTGCTATTGCTTTTACCTAGTCTTTGGAAGTACCATTCAGATCTCAGTGAATTTAGGCATCATTTTTTTTACTCAGCTTTTGCTGATATTTAAAAATTGACTCCTACCATGCAAATAAATATATATCATGTATGGTGCGAAGAAGCTGTACTTTAGTGAAGAGAATATTATTCCAAGTTGAAAAGACTTAATTGACTTCTGGTAAGGTGGCAGCTGTATTGCCTCCTGTTGCACAAAAACTTGAAGACATTACTGTGAACAAAAGAATAGTTGCTTCTTTCTTTGAGGAATCAAATGAAAACATAGATTCCACTGCTACCAAGTAAGCCTTTGAGCAGACTTCAGAGTTCACCTTTCTGTACACTCTTAATTTTGCTCTTTTGGATGCCTTAGGGTTTTTTCCCTCAGAAATTTGAATGGTTAATTATTTTTTTTTTTACACATAATGGAAAAGCTAACTAGTAACTCTGTATATGTATGTATTTTAAACAAAAGTAGTGTCCTTTTTCTGATAATTTTATTTCTGAGTTGAAAAATTCTTTGACCTAAAATTAGAATGAGCATTCCTGTTCTGATTTTTCCACCTACACAGTTTTCAAACCATTTATTGTGATTGACAGTAAATAAATAACTGGAAGGCGTGTTACAAGGTAAAACAGTTAATTAAGGGCATTTCAGTCAACAGATATATCAAATAGGAAAAGTAATATAAAGGATGCAAACTTGTCAATGAAAATTTCATGTGTGTAGTAGAGTCCTTAAAGTTGAGCTCTAAACTACTGTGTTTATGCTGAATCCTGCATTTCCCTCATGGATGGCCTTTAGTCTTACTGATAAAATGAAGGAAAATAAGCTTTTTGTGTTAAGTAATTCCTTGGCTTTGTTTCTAACAGATTTTGTACCATGGAAATGCTGGTTTTTTGTGACTGTTTTTCAAGTTATTTTGGGTATTTGGTCTACTCCCACCCTTTGGAAAGCCATGCGCAGAGGGTAAACACCTCATTTTACATTTTGAACAGAATCACAGAATCACAGAACTGTAGGGGTTGGAAGGGACCTCAAGAGATCATCGGGTCCAACCGCCCTGCCAGAAGTAGCAGAAAGCTATGGACTTTGGAATGCCATTATGTGCAACGGCAAGAAGAGGTAGTGGGGAATGAAAAGAAACTTCATTTTTGCTACTTATTCAATTTTCAGTTCCCAAAGCTGATGTATTGCGAATACTCTCAGGTACTGGGTGGTCAGACCATCAACCTATATGTCTGAGCCACCACGCCTTACAGTTCTCATTTCCTAAACTGAAAAAAATACTTACATCTCAAGTTCTTAAGTCCCTACACGAGTTTAGTAAGTCGACGTTGGGAGGGTTCCTCAGTAGACTCCACTTTGCATTTGTGAGTCTAGATGTGACAAGTTAGTGTCTCCCAATTAAAGAGTTGTATTAATACTTACAGTCTAAAGGGGTGTGAACTGCTAGGTATGTCTAAAGTTCAAAAATCTCAAGTAGTCCACTTCCTGATTAAGGACAATGATGCTGTAGCTGTGATTTGTTCTGGAGGACATTGCTTGCAGAATACTTATAAGCCTTTACATTCTAGGATATATGACTAATGTGTATTTCATACATAAAATATAAATGATACAGGGTGTAGATGCTAACTCTGCACCGGTTATATTTGGTATGAAATAGCAATTTTGATTATGAGGTCCCAAGATGCACCACCACTTGGTAGTAATGCTTGGCTAGACTAATTTTTGTGGTGAACAATCTAGTCATGTATTTTCCATGAGTGATTTAGTACCAAGATGGTCATGGTCATAGGTACGCTGTTTCTGTGTGCATACTCTTTGGGTCAGAACCACGCTTGTCAGGCATACATGACTGAAGAACAGATTGCTTTCAGATCTTCTATAACCAGCATAAGTAAAGTCTATTTCTGCAGTTGGATCGGTGGGGAGGAAGGGAAGGTTCAGTAATATCTAGAGTGCACAATTGGTGAAATCTTGGGTAACAGAATTTCTAAGTATTAATGGCTACCAGAGTTCTCAATGATACACCATTGTTTCCTGAGTAAGCTAGATTTACAGAAACAATAATATGAAAAAGAAACCATCCTTTGCTTCATAATACATTTTTACACACTTATAGAAATGGTTTGTTCTTCTGGCTTTGATGTAGATGTCTATATTATTACCTCTGGTACAGCTGTTTCTGTACCATTATAAACCTCTGTCAATTTGTACAACTTTTTGTAACAGTATCCATTGCCAAGCAGTTCAACTGTTGTGTTGGTGCTTCTCTGCCTTTACAGAGTGTTTTTCCCTTTTTTTCACATTTTTTTAAGCCAGATTTCCCCAAATTAAGTTTTTTCCATAAATTCATGCAGTTAACCAATTTTCATATGAACCTTAATTTTGCTTTTATCTTTTAGCTAAAATTCCAGTTCTTTAAAGTTATTTTCAAAACTTATTACTTTTCTTGCTTTTTAAAGCACTTTTTCTAATTTTGTCATACCCTACAGTTATACGAGCTGAAGCCTTACCTTTCCTTATCATGTCTTGAGTATGAGATTCTTTAGTACATACCAGAATGACATTTACCTTTTCTTGATGGTATTGTCTTGTTCATCTTTAATTTGTGGAGAACTGCTATCACTTCTGGATTATTTTCCTTTTTCTAAAAAAAAAAAAAATAATCTTTATTTAATGTTTGATGTCTATGTATTGTGTTGAATTTACTTCACCTTTATTGATTTTGGAGTATTTAGACAAAGAGTAAAAATGCTGAAAATCTACCTGCTGAGGGTGATCTCAGCACAGCAGTGTCCATCGTGATCAGGGAACAGTCTTGAAATGTGGCCAAGTGCTCGTAACAAGGTCCACTTACAACCCCAGGACAGGAAAAGTGACAAATCAGGTCCAGGGTCCATCCAGGGAGGCCAGTCTGGAGCAGGAGGAGATGGGGCTGGAGACATGGCTGCAGCCCTAAGTCCAAAGAAACCTGTCAGGAGAGGCCCAAATTCAGCATACCCCAGGCAAAGTCGGGGTGTCCAGGCTGGAGTTTATGTGGAGCTCCTGGGCTGTGGGCAAGAGGCTATGAGTGGAGGGCATTAAAGCTGGTTGATACCCTCAGGACCATGATAATGCTGGCTATACATCCTCAGCTGGGGTGTTCTCTGAAGCTTTTAAGCATGTTCTGTCTTCAGAGTCTTCTACTCAAAATATTGAAGACCTTAGCATCCAGGGGAGGCAGTTACAGAACCCCACAACCTTACTCAGTTTAACAAGTAGTTTTATCTACTTTCCCTTCCCCCTCCACCTACTTTTCAGTAGCTAAACTTCATTAGATATCTTTCATCTTGATATTCTATATTGACAAAAGAAGCTGAATGGAAAGTTTTCTGGACATGGCTAAGACAAAACCAAAATACTGATTTGTGGATCTGTTGGAGAGCAGCAAAGGGGAAAGGGACCCACGGGTCTTGGTGGACAGCAGAAAGACCATGAGCCAGCAATGTGCCCTTGTGGCCAAGAAGGGGTACATTAGAAGGGGTGTTAGTACATCTAGAGAAGTTCTCCTCCCTCTCTAGTCTTCCCTGATGAGACTGCATCTGGAACATTGTGTCCAGTTCTGGGCCCCTCAGTTCAAGAAGGACAGGGAACTGCTTGAAAGAGTCCAGCACAGGGCCAGTAGGATGATTAAGGGAGTGGAACATCTTCCTTACGAGTTCAAGCTGGGGGAGCTGGGTCTCTTTAGCTTGGAGAAGAGGAGACTGAGGGATGACCTCATTAATGTCTATAAATATGTAAAAGGTGAGTGTCAGAAGGTCAGACGGAGCCAGGCTCTTCTCAGTGATGTCTAATGATAGGACAAGGGGCAATGAGTGCAAGCTGAAGCATAGGATGTTTCATATGAACATAAGGAAAAACTTTTTCACTGTGAGGGTGGTGAGGCACAGGAACAGGCTGCCCAGAGAGATTGTGGAGTTTCCTTCTCTGGAGACATTCAAAACCCACCTGGATGTGTTACTTTGTGATCTAATCTAGGTAATCCTGCTCTGGTCAGAGGGTTAGACTAGATGATCCTTTGAGGTCCCTTCTAATGCCTAACATTCTGTGATTCTGTGAATACAATCAGAGGGTCCTTCTTGTCTTGCCTATATAATGTCTTTTTTCTACTTGATTTTTTTCCCAAGACTTTGAAATCTGTTTTATAGAAGAATATCAGTGGATTATTTACAGATCCTCTAATCTGGTACATAGAAACCTATGTTTGGATCTATTAAGAAGCAATCTGATAAGCCTTTCTCTCTAACAAATACTTTAGTTTCCTATACCTCCCTCTAAGTGCCATGAGAAGCTTCCACTCTTTTTAGAGCCTGGAAACCAGTTGCCACTTGTATTGATTACAGATGGAAAACTCTTCTCTACGTGACAGCAAGGTAGGAGGAAATACAGATAGAGAGATCTCCAAACAGTTTCATTGGGTAGTTTCTGGAGAAAATGTGAATCTTTGTGGAGAAAATGAAAATCTTTGGCTGGCCTACTATTTCTCCCCTATTCTAAAGAGTTATGTTTTTCTCTTCTGGCATAATTTTTTACCCTATTAAGAGAAAGTTTGGGATACAATTTCTCCAACTGAATGGGATGGAAATTACTAGTCCTTGTAATAGCTTGACATTTAAAATTATGTTGAAGATACTGGTGCTTTCTGCTCCTTTTAACACTCAGTAATCCTCACATTCCACTTGTTGCATCAAGAAATGGCTACTATCTGCTCACAATTAGACTTGGGTTTCCATGTATTTATGATAACAGCCATTGATGAAATGAGGCTTTCATCTAGTACATCTAGTATCCTTTCTGATAGTATATCCTTCTGTGATATACTTTGCTATACTCCGGTTTTTCATTGTTTTGGGACTGTCTGAGCTAAACTAAGGGGTTTAATGCGTTGTCATATTTAGTGTTCATGTATGGGATTAATCTAGCTCATTTTCTAATGCACTTCAAAATAAGTGTATTCTTTGTGTATATAAAAAGATATACTTTTCTTTTAAAGTTTTCTTTCTGATAATTTCGTGGATGTTGTGAGAAATAATAATATTCATTGTTCAAGCCATTCACGATTTTTATAGAATGGATTCTCTCCATCTTAGTTATTTCTTTCCAAAGTGAAAAGTTTTTATTAATATTTTTTCTTATTCTCCTTACTCTCTAACCTCATTTATTTCAGAGGGTAAACAGCTATAGAAATTCTGCAAAATGTTGATATACAGTGGCTTTTTATGATGGAATAACATTTTCTCTATAATTTTCAGTTCTTTTCTGGTAATTCTGGTATTCCTGTTGCCTTTTTAACTGCCTCAGATTTTTCAAATGATTTTTAGGGGAAATTGAAGAGTTTTACCAGCTCCTTTCTAGAATGGTGATAACTAATTTTTGACTCATCACTGTCTCCCTATAGTCAGCATTGGTTTTTGTCAGGCATTAAATTTGCACTTCTTGATGTAGAAATTAATTTGACTTTTTGATCATCTGTTTGGTTCACTATGGGCAATATTTCCAAATGTTGCTGACTTAAAGAAATGGAGTAGAATCATGAAGCATGATTTTTCTTAGCCAAAAAATATATCCCAATATACCAAACTTGTGTTTTCATTTCTATTAATTTGCTCTGTACAGAAAAAAAAAACCTACTAGACTGTAAATATCAGAAGCTTACTTATAGCCCTTACAGAAGTTTGATGTAACTTCTATAATTTTATTCCTCTTATACTGAGGGTGATTTAAGCAATTAATAACTAATTTTATATTTCAGTTCATGTAGCAGTCTTGACTCATGAATAGTCACTTCAACAGATGAAAATTTGCTAAAAATCTTTTCCTTCTGATGACATTTTGGTTTGAAATCAGTCATCAAAATCATTCCTAGTATAGAATGATAACACCTTTTTCATAATGAATAGCTGTGAAATACTTTGTAATCTTTGTTGTGGATCTATCTGTCCTTAGTGCTACCTAGAATCCTAGATGCATTAGTTGGTCATCTGCTCCAGCTCAAAGGAAGATTATGGCCAGTACTAGATCCAGCCATGATTTTTTCTGGATGAGTACTGATCCTTCTGGTGACAGAGATTCCACATTGCCTCTTCACTTCCCTCTTAGTGAAAAAGTTCTGATGTCCAATCTGAATCTGCTAATCGTACCACTTAATTATTTCTGTGAAATATGTCCTAGGGAACCTGCTTTGGCAGGGGGTTGGACTCGATGATCTCTCGAGGTCCCTTCCAACCCCTACGATTCTGTGATTCTGTGATTTACTGCCTTCACAGATTATTTGGTAGTCTTCATTTGTTTCTGATACTTGAAAAATATTCTTTTTCCTTCGTGTCTTAAGTGTGTTTCTCATTAAAAGGTGATTTTTCTATTGCCATGCAAAACTATTCTGGTTTTAAAATTTGGAGGTTGTTTTCCTGTCTTATTTAACTTCCTTATTGTGATCTGATTTCCACTTTTCAAAGACAGCTTGTTTTTGCATCTCATGCTTTTCTTCATGTGCTAGCTTTTGGAGTAGCTTTAAAGTCTTTTTGGGTATGAGTTGTGCTGAGTGCTAATGAGGTATCTTTACGCAGTGCATGCTGTTGTGTAATCTGAGTATGCTATGATCTCTAACACAAAATGTTTCTTTTACAGTTGTTTTAAACTAGGTATTTTTCTTCATTTAGGATTAAACTCAAGAGTTGTTTTTCACATGTGAGTTCTCTGATGAATGGCTGTGATGCATGACTGGGTCTCTTATAATAAACTAAATATCTAGATCAAATCTAGTCTAAAAAGGAATAACTTGAAAATCCTTCTTGCTGTGCTTTCTGCTACTGTGGTAGCAGAAAACCTTTATGTACTGGCTATTTTCTAATATTTTGTTTCTAAAATATTGCTTTGTTTCCTTTTTAACATCTTCCTGAAAAATGTGTCTAATGCATCAGTAATAGATCTCTACCATGAAAGCGTACTGAAGAGGTTTTATTGGAGTAGAGAATCTTTTTACGATGATGGGGTATGAATACATGCTTCTCTAACTGTCAGTGTTTTCTGCACTGAGAATTTACTATTACACATTGAAAAACTCTATTTTATCTAGTATTAATAAAGCTTAGAGCTTAACTGTAGATTGGAGGATGTGATGATAACATTTAGGTGGAACATCCAAGTAGCTTTGTCACTGATGACACAGGACAGTTGTTTCAGCTTTGCCTGACTCATAGGTGTAAGATGAAAAAGATAACTGTTAAAAGACATTGTTGTTCTGGTAGCTAATTAAAAGCAAGGCACATTGAGCTGCAACTGTTGGGGTTGTAGGTGAATAACTGGTTTTGAGTCACTGTACACTTTCACATGTGTAAATGTTTACTCTGAAAAAAACCTAAACCAAACCCCACCGATCCAAAGAAAATTACTTCTAACACAGGTTTGGTTGTTTACAGCCATCTCTGTGTTTCCCAGAACACTTGAGTTAAAGTTAGGGTTTTTTTATGAATCCTGAACCTTTCACCAGTTCACATCTCCTGCATCTCTGAGTTGCTTAGACTGCCCTCATTCAGCTATGTTATATGTTGGCCAATGTCTTCCACTCAATTCCTTGTTCCTGTGCCATTGCCCTCTCCCTGTGGTCAGTTTTCCTACCATATTGGAAAGTGATGAATATAAAGTGAACAGAGAGATTGGTTTTGGTTTCTGTCTTTCTGTCTGTATGTCTTCCTTCCCTGGCATTCGGAAGTCTGAAATTGAAACACTTTTCCAGGAGCTCTTTATCTTGCATAAGATTTGAGAGACATACTCTTAGACCATGGTCCAGGCATAGCAAAAGATGTCTCAGCTGCTTCCAAGTAGCAATGCTATCTATTTAGGGAACAGCAAAGGACCTTTATCTCCCACCAGTGAAGTGGAACGCTTGGGTCCCAGCTGAACCAAAAAAAGAGGGAGAATGTTTTAGATATTGAGCTGTTGGTTCACATCCTTCTGTAAAGGAAAAGTTCTTGTGGATGAGTAGTCAGAAAGGAAATCTTTCAACATTGCTTCATTTTTGTTTAGCTAACATTTTCATTAAGATAAAGAAGCATATAATCTGAACAAAGGAATGCAGAACTTAACCTTTGAAAACGATCATGTTTTGTAGTAACTGTGATTCAAAAATGTAGTTTGCTTTAATAGAATCGTCATTTATACAATGCAATTTTGTAATTACTCCTTGGAGTTTTCTCTGTCCACATGGTAAAAAATGCCACATTGCTTGCTTATTTTTTATTTCAGTTTTGCAATAACAGGACGTTTAAACTACATTTAAAAATTGAGTATTTACACCCTGTTTAATATTTCTCTTTTTTCTCTCAACAAGTTAAAGTATGTGTCATTTTTTTTCTGTGCCATTTAAAGTTTTCTCCTCCCCGACTCATACTCCCATTCTTGTTGCTAATGAGTGTATCATCTAAAAATAGATATGTTCATCATTCCATAATATTTTGTATCTTTCTAGATTGGAGGCCAGTGTAATTGTAAGAGACATGTGTCTGGCAGACAATGCAATCAGTGCCAGGAAGGATTCTACAATCTACAACAGTCAAACCCTGATGGCTGCAGTCCCTGTAACTGTAATACCTCTGGGACAGTCAATGGAGATATTACCTGTCACCAAAATTCAGGCCAGTGCAAGTGCAAAGCAAATGTTATTGGTATGTGTAATGCAAGAGTTTGGAGCCATTTTTCTTGTTATCTCTGGAAATAAAACATACTTGATTTATAAATGAAAAGTAGTCAACTTCTTTGCTGAAGGCAGATTATAAAAGTGAATGAAATTAACTGTTGAAAAATTATTAATTTAATAATTCTATCAAACTACAGCTTGAAGCTTAGTTTAATCAACCCTTTAGAAGTTTCTTTATGGCATAGCTACATCAGGTTACATAGCTCCATACTAATAAGTCACAGAAATAATGTAATTTGCTTACTGCATAGATGTTTCTTTTAGGAAATTAACACTTTTTCAAAATGTTTTATACTTAATGAGTTCTAAGCAAATCGTTTCCATGCTAGTTTTCTTAATAGACCAAAATAAATGGATTTTTTTCTCAAAATATTCTGTGCTACAGGGTCCTTTGTGATAAATCTATCCATTTTTTTCTATTATATTTCTTTGAACTGTTCCTATGAAATGCAAAATAAGTCAACATAATTCCATAGATCATGTACATAGCTAGGGTTAGTTATCAAGGGCCACATAATTTTAATTTTGTAATTCAATGCCAAGCTGATTATAATAAACTGCTACCTTCTGTGTTATTTATCATTTTTTTTACAAGACTTGCTTTTTTGTTTGTTACTCCCACAGGTATTTTTCAGAAATTAGATTTGATTATAGCAATTTATTACTTCCAGCATATTTGAGGGGAGCCACAGCCACATAAGGACAAAATTTATCAAGTGCCCAAAATACACAGTATATATAATACACTTTGAAATGTTGATGTATGGGAATATTATGCAAGGAGAATTTCCTGATAAAGTGAGCCTTGCATGGTAACTGTACATGTCTCAGACTATACATATGTCTCAAAAAAACCCCAACAAAGGATCATTTTCTGCTTTCTTATTAACAGAATTAGTAATCTATTTTTTCTTTAGCTAACCATGGTAGTTGGCTGTTTACACAATGTTCAAGTATATGTTAATTAATATCTCACTGAGTTGTGAATATTGACGTTATCTGCATTATTGTAGTAAGTCTCTTTTTTTCTTCTAGTTTCCAAAAGCAAATACAAAATAATAACAAATAATGAAAATAACTAATCAGACATATCCTGAATAGTTTCTGTACTGTTTACTTGGGAATTCCGAGTACCTGTGTTTTCCATATGATAAAAAGGGTGCTGAGAGTGGAAAAATAACCTCTGTGTATCTTAAACCCCTTCTCTACATTCGATAAAAAGGATTTCAGAGCATTCTTAATTATGTATGTTATATATTCTTTGCTTACATTTCTGTTTGCATCTGTGAAAACCTTCCTTAAGTCAGAGGGAATTTGATTTGCAAGAAAAGCAGTCTGGTTCTTACGTATTTGGTCACCTTCATATTATTTTAAATATCTTCTCTCTTTGAAAACAGAAACAATTATTGTTATTTCCAGTGAAATAGTAATAAAAAACTGTGTAAGTCTATGCTTTCTGTAAATTTATCTGTAACCATGGCAGAGGGCTGTAGTTATGCAAGTGTTTGTTTTGCAGGATAAAAACCCTAATTCTTTCCAGATTGGGTTATCTTCCTTTGTTTTCCAAACCAATTGTAAATAAGCTTCTGTGCATTGGAACGTGTGTGGCAAACTTTAACAAAGAGCTTTCCTCTTTGGATTTCTAAATTGGTTTTTAGAGCAATCTGTCTGTTGCCGTTTTATCTGTTTAAACAAACACGATAACAGAAAAACGCAACTATGGGCTGCGCTGTTATGAAACATGAACTGTTAGAGTTAACACAACTGTTAAATCTTACTAATGATTCTATCACCAGTAAAATACATTAGCACCAATAATTTTATTAAAGTAGGTCATTCATCTAGAATAAAAAGGTAGAAGAATGTGAATTAAATGCCAAGCGTGCTAACTCCCCTGTACTTGTTAACATTGAATGTGATGCCCTGTAGGCCTTCCTCAGTATCGTTAGGAATAGATTACCTGTCAGGAATATGTATGGCATATTCAAATAAGCACTGCGCATATTTTTAAAACTGATATGATATGAATCCATGTAGACCAATTTTAATAGTTCAAAATGAGTCATAATTCTTGTTAACAATACAGTTATTTTTAAAATTTGCAGCAATAGTGGTCCTTTTTTATTTTCCTTATTGAAATTAAATGATATGCCTTAGGTGAGTCATTCATCACTGTTAAAGGAACTTGCCTTCTGTTGGAGTTTTTGAGTTTTTTATCCATATGTATAATGCATTTCCTCCCATTTTTAGTTTTATTTTTCTACATGTAAGTTGTTAGATGTATTTGTGCATGGTTTTCTTTTTTTTTAAATAATAACGATATTTGGTTAGAACCCTATATTTATATTTTTCTTATGGAACAATTAAGTGATGGCTTCATGGCGAAGGATTTTCCCATTGCAAGGGAAAATGCATAACTGAATTTGCATTTTTCATATAATAATCTAGTTTGCTTTCTTGTAATGTACATTTTATAAACTGAAATACAAATGCCATCCCTTGGGGCAGGGATAAAGCACACAATGACTTTGAAAACAAAGCTAATAAAGCTACAGGATGAAGTATGAAGAAAACAGTTTAGATTTTAATGTACTGCAGGAGTTAAGTAAATCATACATTTAGATAAAAATATTTCATTTTGGATTATGGAAAGCATTTTCTTTAAGGGCTAACAGTAAACAGTAACAGTGTTAAGTAAATCATTTATCGTAATTAGTCTAACTTGTGTTGTCCTACAACATATTTAATGTTTGTAATAAAATGTATAAATCTGTTATCAGAACAGATTGAGATTCCAGTGCAATTCTCTATATATTGCATTTCTACAATATAGGGCAAAAAGTTCGCGTAAGCATTGATTGCTCAACAGGTGCTGTTTGGGGGGACAAAGAGATTAATTCTAGTATGTCTTAGAAATGCTACAAAGAATCTCTTTCAGAAGTATTTTAAATTGTATTGAGAAGCCAGTGGAAACACAGAGCTTTTGAAACAAATGGGAAAAGTAAACAGATTTTGGGATGCCACTATTATTCAATCGATTTGTTCAGCCCTGTCATTCCTGTTAATTATGGTGGTGAAGAACATTAGTCCTCTCCTTTCTGTTTTGTTTTTCTTTTAAGTATATTATCCTTACCCTTTTTAAAAATTGAAATTAATAGCTTTTCAGCTTTTTATTAATACCTTTTCTCTTTCCAGGTCTTAGGTGTGATAGTTGCAATTTTGGATTTAAAGCTCTCAGATATTCTAATGAAGATGGATGTGAGCCTTGTTGGTGCAACAGCCACGGCTCAGTGAACCAATTCTGCAACCCTCTCTCTGGGCAGTGCAATTGTAAAGAGCGAGTGAAAGGGCTTCGCTGTGACACCTGCATCGACAACTTTTATGGGCTGGATGTAACTGGTTGTAAGCCTTGTGAATGTAACGTTGCAGGGTCGTTTTCTGGAACTGTGTGCAATGAGAAGACGGGGCAATGTGCGTGTAAGCCAAATATTGGCGGAAGACAGTGTGATGAATGCCTAGATGGCTACCACAAAGTACAGGAAAATCATTCCTTTGTCTGTCTGCCCTGTAGCTGCGATAAGGCAGGTACAGTGAATGGCTCTCTGCTTTGTGACAAATCGACAGGACAGTGTCCTTGCAAAGCTGGTGTGACTGGCCTTCAGTGCAATCAGTGCATGCTCCATACGTACAACCTTAGCGTGAACAACCTCCTCGGCTGCCAGCATTGTGACTGCGATGCTTTGGGCACATTGGCAGGAACAGTTTGTGACCACGTTTCTGGACAGTGTGTCTGTTCGCCTGAGCGTCAGGGGAGAAGGTGTAATGAGTGTAAACCAGGTAAGGGAATTGGAAGATGATCTGTTGGATGTTGTCATAGTTCCTGTAGTTTTTAATACGTACTTAGGCACCTTCATTTCTGACATGTCTCTGACTTATGTTATTAATAGATTTTCCATTTCTTCCTAACTGTGTGAGTGAGAAGGATATATTAATGTCCTGATTACCATCAAATAGTCTATCACCAGAGGTTGTATAATTTGTGTTACTACTGCAGTTTCAACATGTCCAAAATAAGGATAGGCCTAGTTCCTTTAGATACTGAGAAAATATACAAATTGGTTTGGTCTGTTTACTGAAAAAGATATAAATTAGCATAGTTAGATGAACAGCAGGTATCCTCATAATGAAAAATGTGGATTTGGAAGGCAGAGTGTAAGTGCTTCAGGAATGGTTATGAGCATGGCAGGAGATACAGACCTGGTTGCTTAAACTTTGATGAGGCTGGTGAATGTGCCACTTAAAAAAGCATAAGCTTGCCTTGCTCTGTGTGTGCTGGCTTTCACAACTGCTTACAGTTCTGCCCTACAAGTAGGTGATACTGCTGTTGCTATATATCTCTTCAACATTTTGTACCATATTACTGTCAACAGAGCTCAAATGTTCGTTATAAGCGGGAAGCTCTGTTGTTATATTCTGATGTTTCTGTTTTAAAAAGTAGATGGGTAAAGTAAAACTATAGGTAATATTAACCTACCCTTAGTAATAATACTAAACAGATAGATTTAGTTCAAGTTAAATACATATGCAATTTATTAAAGTAGCAGGTCACATTAAAAGGTACATTATAGCTCCATTGGTTTTAATATGCCATTCAATAATTTGAACAGAGGTTAAAAAAGCTGCTTAACCTCCATTAAGTATTTTTAAAAATACTTTCATTTAAATTATTTTAGGTACATATACTAATAAATAAGGCAGCGTTCTGTTTTTCTTAGTTCCTCCTCCAGTGCTATTTGACCTGCTAACCCTCTACAGCAGCCACTTAATCAGAGATCGGCAGAGGAGTGATGTCAAGGCTTCCCGAGTCAGTGACCGCCCTTGTCCTTGAAAAAGAAAGGCCAGGGTTTATGCAGAACTAAATGGTTTAAAAAGGTTTAATTGATAGTATGAACAGGCTGGTTTGTAGAAAAGCTTGCATGGCACTCAAAGGAATACTTCCACACAAGTTCCTGTTTAAAAAAAAAAAAAAAAGAAAAGAATAAAATCTGACTGTAGGAATTACTTTCTAATTTTTGAAGTAATAAGTAGAAGCATGTATGTGCTGAATGCTGAGCTCTTTTCTGCAGGTGAAAGGGTAAATCTTTATCATTGTAAAGTCATTGTACTGCTCTTAGAGTAGCACAGCATACTATGGTATTTTCACTAATGTTTCAGTGTTGATGCCAACACGAGATCATTTAGACATTTAATAGATCTAATTTTTATATAAATATTCTTTGATAGTATGCTCCAAAGGAGAGTTTTCTATAAAATGGATGGAAGTACAACCTGCTAGTAATACTGGTACTCAGTTTAGAAGTATGGAAGAATTTAACCGGCTTCAGGTACTCTAAACATGTTCTATGGCTTTGCCTTGGGACAAAGACAAGAAAGCCTACTCTAAGCCTACACAGTCTAATTAAAAGCACATAATTCATTAGTTAAAACTGACAGGTCTAAAAACATACCAAGGGCTACTTAGGCTGTTGGGACAGTTCAACTCTGTGGTCCAAGTTTCCTTAGTGGAATACAGGTCATATGTCTTTTCTTTTTTTCTTTTTTTCTTTTTTTTAAAATTCTGTAAAATTGTAAATATGTTTAAAATACCATCCCATTGTAGCAAGTCTATGTGCTTTAATAAAACTTGAGAGGTTCCCAAAAGTTACGAAAAACTTAATGCAAGGAGAAAAATTCAAACTGGCAATGCCATGCTCTATACTTAAAGTATTTTATCGTGAGATTATTATTTTTTAAAAATAAATTTCTGGAGCATTCAACCACATTTTAATTTCTTAGTCTGTATCTATGCCCTGAAGTCTTCCAGTTCGTTCTCATACAAGTAAAATTTTCGGTAGATTTCTGTGCACTTAAATTTTTTTGAAACTAATGATGTATACAAAGTGAGAAGCACTTGATTCTAACATAAAGCCAAATGAAAGAACAGTTTTACCTTGTATATAAACAAACTTTTGAGATTTTCTAGGTTGCAGTAATAGAAATGCATCTTTCCAGCCCCCAGATAGTTACAGAATCATAGAATCGTAGGGGTTGGAAGGGACCTTGAGAGATCATCGGGTCCAACTTCCCTGCCAAAGCAGGCTCCCTAGCTCATGTTGCACAGAAAGGCGTCCAGACGGGTCTTGAATATCTCCAGAGAAGGAGACTCCACCACCTCCCTGGGCAGCCTGTCCCAGGGCTCTGTCACCCTTACTATGAAAATGTTTTTCCGGATGTTGGTGCGGAACTTCCTGTGCTCCAACTTGCAGCCATTGCCCCTTGTCCTGTCTCCACAGACCACTGAAAAGGGGCTGGCTGATTCCCCTGCATCCCCTGCTTAAGATATTTATAAACATTAATTAGGTCCCCCCTTAGTCTTCTTTTCTCAAGACTGAACAGTCCCAGCTCACTCAGCCTTTCCTCATAGGGGAGATGCTCCAGGCGCTTAATCATCTTCGTAGCCCTTCTCTGGACTCTCTCAAGGAGATCCCTGTCTTTTTTATACCAGGGAGCCCAGAACTGGACACAAGACTCCAGGTGGGGCCTGACCAGGTCAGAGTAGAGGGGGAGGATCACCTCCTTTGACCTGCTGGCCACACTTCTCCTGATGCACCCCAGGATCCCATTGGCTCTCAGCCACCAGAGCACACTGCTGGCTCATGGCCAACCTGTCATCAACCAGGACCCCCAGGTCCTTCTCCACAGAGCTCTTCTCCAGCAGGTCATCCCACAAACGGTTATTCCTTCCCAGGTGCAAGACTTTACACTTGCTTTTGTTGAACCTCATCTGGTTCTCCCTGCCCAGCTCTCCAGCCTGTCCAGGTCTCGCTGGATGGCAGCGCAGTGTTCCTGCGTGTCGGCCACTCCTCCCAGCTTTGTGTCATCGGCGTACTTGCTGAGGGTGGATGCTATTCCCTCATCAAGGTCGTCAATGAAGATGTTAAACAGGACTGGACCCAACACCGAGTCCTGGGAACACCGTTAGTAACAGGCCTCCATGAACTGTTTGTCCCTGACGCGTTCTGGGGCTGTGGTGCCACACAGACTGGGATTTGTGCCATGCAAAGCTGTAAATAAATAATTTGAAAAAAGCAATTTTCTAAGTTCTGTACTCAGTGACCACAGCTTTTCACAGAGCAGTTCATAGCACGGAAAAGATGTAAACCAGCAATGTTGAATGTGTGGCCAGGCACCGATACGGAGTTTGCGTACACACTAATGCTCTTCTTGGCCAGGAAAAAAATGAAGTATTTTGAGATAATGTTCTCAGTGTTGTCAGCTGTGCATTTTGAGGCATAGACTGATTAAGAAATAAGCATAACCACCATAGTTGTAAGCATGTAACGGTGTCAAGGAATTGTTTGGGTGTATCTTTTCCATGAGCTGTACAGTCGGAGACATAGTAAGATTAACAAAGGAAGATGAACACTTTCCTGTGACTTTCATTCTTCCTTTTGAAGAGTATGTTTGATTGACAAATGTGATCAGTTATGGTTGAATTTGAAAAAAATCTGAAAAAGCATAAGCATAATACTGGTTATATATGTAGATCTTGTAGAGATTTGCAGTGGCTGTCTTAAAATTAGAAATTGGCTCTATTATACAACAGTGGATCCTTCATAAAGCAACTTTTATGAGCCCTTCTAACCTTGCTGTAAATTAAGCTTGCATTAAGTTGTTGCTTACTCTTTCCTGCCAAATTCTAGGTGGTGGAAGTAAATAATAAAAAACTGTTACGACAAACAGTATGAATTTGGAATACAGTGTCTCTTCTCTTTTTTGTCTACAACTTAATCAGGTTAATTTACTTATAAATTAGATGTGGGAATGTCTTTCTCCCCTTTTCCTATCCCTTGCTTTTCTACTTGCTACTTCTGAAAATAAAAAATATTATTGTGGTAGTATCCAGAAACTTATCTGAACTTCTACAGCATTTTAAAAAGATTATTATTAAAAAAAAAAAATAAATTGCACTGCGTCCTTCACTGCTCTATAGTGGTTTGGGTGGTATGACATTAGGATAGCCAGGATGTTTAACATTAAGGTATAGATTCTTTGGAACTATGAATTTCACTGCCATGACAAAAGCAATATATGCTGTGGTGATCAATCCTGCTCAGCTAAAATGAATTTCTAGTAATATGCTTATTTACCTGCTACAGTCTTTGCTTAGACATTAGTTTTATGCAAAATTTCAGGTGGACAAGGATCTGGTTTAGCCCAGGTGCTTATCATTTACTACAGTGATAAACTGGGTCCTGAAGAAGTGCTTTGACCTTCTGTGGTAGTCCAGGCTTAAACTTGTTTCCTATCTTCCTGTTACTTTGAGTGGAGTCGTTGATTGTGCTCAAGAGTGACATTGCTAGGAAATGGTCTCCTCTATTTATGCACAGGATGGGCACTGTACTGCGCAGACAACTGCAGTATGAGATAATACATGCTGCCTCACTAATAACTTCAAGCTATTCGGTCTCTGTGGTGGCTCAGTTCGGGGCCTCTTTGGAATAAAGTGCCAACAGCATGTTTTTTTTATGATGCGAATGTATGTTAACTGCAGACTGATATCACTTCACTGTCCACTTGAGATTTATCTCACTGAGGACCAGAGGCTAAACTTGAACAAAGATTTGAGCAATAAAATTCTAATGTTTTCAATTTGTTTACTTCCTCTGCTATTTGGATATGAGCTCACAGTGCAACTCTGCTGCAAAGAGAGAGAATACCACCCTAGGGGTGTATATATAAAGCTATTTCTTGTAAGACAAAATAAATAATATGGCCTTGGGTGATATGACATGTTACAGTACAATTTGGGGCTCTTTATTATAAACAGGACATCAGAAAGATGTCGGACAGTAAAAAAGATTGGGTAAGTGAGAATATGACTAAGAAACTGATAGAACTGGAGAAAGGGAAAGTTGTCTGAGAAGTCTGTGAAAATACAGCGTTATCTGAGAAGCGGTTCAATTTTTTCTATTGAAGTTGTGCAATAATAATTAATAGTAACCAGCTGACAGAGATAGAGACTCTATCAATGTCCTGATCTTAAGATTGATCTTTAAAGATAGGCGCTTGCAGCTGACAAGTTCCAGTTAATGCTGTCACAGTCATTATTTGCCGAACTCATATGTCGCTACATTTTTAATCAGCTGTACCTCTCAAAGAAAAAAAAAAAAAAGCAGAACAATTCCTGTGAAAAGCCCAGTGAACTGTCTGTTAAGAATCAGGTAAATATAGAAAATAATTTTGGAGAGTGATGTACTTATATTCCATTATTTCAATTATAGAAAAGAAATTAGTAAGAATGCAAGAAGCTCATAGACAGCAAAACAGATTATGCAAGTTGTACAGCATTATTAAAAAAAGGTGCTTAAAAACTCTTTGGAGTTTCAGGCAAGGCTATGAATAATGAACATGTTCTTCGATGACCAGGTTAGAGGTGTATAAACTCTATCTGTTTTTATTTGTAATGGGTTAGAGACTTGCATAGATGAAGACTGCTTGTGAGGCCAATGGAAAGATGGGATTCTGAATCAAGTTCTATATGTTCAGGAGGATGAAATATAAATTTTACACAGACCTTGGCATGGTCATCAAATATAGATTTTCCTAAGAAATAGCCTCATGTTTCAAAGATTAAGCCAACTCCTGATTGAGAAACACTGAGAACCTTTCTTAAGAAAATACACGCATTTCTTTTGTTTTGCAACTGGCCACTGTCAGAGATGAGATCCCAGACAAGAATGGCCAAATGTCTGTTCTCTATGTTATTTTTTTATCTTCCTATCGCACGTGGTGTGCTCATTAGTACCCCTCATGTCCTTGGGTTTTTACTTTCCCTACAGACACGTTAATGTACTCACCCTATTTTGCATTTGTTCTGCCTAAAAGAAAATCTGAAGAGAGAGAATATAAAAGTCAGAGTTGGCAACATGAGGATGAATAATAGCTTTACAAAGTGCCAATGAGAAGATTTAGCAGCTCAGCTCTGCAGAAGGACTAGAGTGCTTTATTTGAGTTGATGTGTGTGTTTTCCTAAGCTTTAGTTCTGTTGTTTCATCCTCAATTATACACAAGTTCATAATAATCTTACTGTGTTCACTTTTCACATATTGTCTATTTTCAAAATTCCTTTCTTTTCCAGGTTTTTATTTTTCTCCATCCAGCATCACTGGGTGTCTGCCATGCCTGTGCCACATAGCTGGTTCAGTGAATCAGGTCTGTGACAGACTGACTGGCCAATGTACTTGCCAAGATGCCTCTGTAACAGGACAGACATGTGAACGTTGCAAAGAACTTTATTTCGGATTTGATTCTGTCACAGGGAGGTGAGTGTTTCTTTTATACAGGTCACTTGAAACCCCCTCGTTACATTTTTCTCATTGTAAAAGGTTTCAGTGCAATGAAAAATGCGCTCTAGTTGAATTCATGTGTGCGCTCCGATTTACGTGTGGTGAATCATGCAACCCTCTGTGCTCCCATGAGCCAAAGGAAATGGAAGTTTTGCCACAGACTTAAGTAGAAACAACATTACAGCTGTATAAAGCTAATGCTATCTAATGTTCTAGCTGTTTCCTTACGTTTTCTCTGCATCTTCAGTAAGGCATCTTGTTTTCTGAGGTGCTAATCATTGAGTATTAAAATGCAGGTAATGTGTCATTCTTATAACTCATGAATGCTTGTTAAGATTTTGGGAAGACATTTTAATGGGGAAGAAAAAGGAAAAATTTAGATATTCCTGTCCTTCCAAATCTCTTTTAGTAGGAGTAGTAGAAGTACAACACCTTTCCTCTTAAAAACCTGTTTTTCTGAAGCAGTGTATTCTTTTTCAGCACTTAGTTATGTGCCACAGGGTAAATTGTTTATCTAATGTAGCCTGGGGCTTCTAGGTACGCTGAAATTATATGGATATATTCCCTGGAATGTAAGGGGAAAATATATTTATAGGCAGTGCATTGTTATTCCAACTATTGCTCTATCTTTATTTTCCAGGATCATCTTTCTCTCTTAATCCCCCAATCTCAATTTCCTTTTAAATATTGTCCAGAAAGATTGCACAGCTCTAATACTATCATATTTTCATGCAGACTGATGGTGTTAAATTTTTTTGTTATGTTTAGTGTTTTTGCATTAAAAAAAGACAAACCACTGGCAGAAGCAAAATCTATAACAACAATCCCCTCCCCGTGCTCCTCTCCCCCAGCTAGTGTGGGGCAGACATGCTGTTAGGCAGTGACTTATCAGTGTCGCCTTGCATATATTTGCCATTATTCTGCAGATTTTTCACTTTAACTTTTATGTTACTGTCACTCATTAGGAGATTTTTAAAATTATTTTTATTGTTCTGGGTCACAGAGACATGTGCTAATGGCCATAAAGTAATCTGTAGGAACAAGGACTTCCTATTTTCACTTCCTGTCATTTTTAATAGTACGGAATAAAATCTGTGTAATACTGAAGTTCCCTTTTAAATATATTTTTCTTATTATTAATGGATTTTTTTTTTAGTTTCTTGGAATAGATTTCCTCTTCCCCCTCCTCTGTTTTAGCAGGTGATAGAGAGGTTTGTGATTGTGTTAAGCAATAGCTTTCCTGAACTAGATGTTTGCCTTAAACTACCTTCATTTTGAGCTCTCTTCTGAAATACAAAATATGTAAATATCTAGAATTATCTAGTCACAGATCTTGTTGCAAAGATAGAAAGTTTTTACAGTTCTGGAATTTGATTCAGAGTTAGCTTTAATGCCTTAAATTCTACTTAATCCTCATGACAGTATTGAAGGCTGCTCTGGTAGTACATTAACATGATTAACTTCTGTTGCATATGCTAGGCTTCCTTTTGGTTAGCAGCTACTTGGGCAATGGACCTCTGTGACTCAGATGGAAATGTTTATCCACTGAAAATGATAATCCAGATCTTAATTTGTTAATCTCTTTTAATCCATTTCTTTAACTGTTAATATCTTCTTAAAAAGAGTAATGTGCTTTTTATTTCTTTGTAAAGTTGCGAAGTCAGTTAAACCATCCTTGCTCCAAGAGTCTTTCAAGGACTCTGTGGTTGTAACAAAAAGGATAAGAGCTATCTGTAGCAGCAAAGACGTATCTGTCTTGGCACAAGAGCAGAAAAAGCAGCAAAGGTTGTGACACACAGAGACTGTGAGGCTTTAAAATTCTCCCACTCCGATGGAAGTGTATGCAAGCTGATTTGTTTTGTGATATTTTCGAGATAAAACAGGAACTCCGCACTTTAAAAATGCATTTCAGTTTATGAAGCAGGAAAATCCCCTCAACAATTAAAGAACTAGAGAATACTGGATGTTTGCAGTGGTCTGAACAGATCTGTAATGGTTGTGGGCACTGGTACACATTTGAAATGCTTTACCTCTGTATTGTTTACTATAATGAACTGGTCAATGAACATCACAAGTTGTTTATCTATATATATATATCTTGACAGATTACTGTTTATGAAATCCATTTAGCAAGTGAGGTTTTCCCATAAGGATGAAAAATGAAGATTTTAAACAGATTGCTGGAGAGGCTCTAACTGCACCTAGAGAGTCAATGTAATAAAGGTTTCTCTATATTAATATTACAAAAACCATTTATCCTCACAAAATCAATATTGCAATTCATCTTGGCCTGACATTTATCTTTCCGTGTTTTAAAAGTCTGTTTTCCTTGATTGTATATAATTCTGTTTTAATAAAACTCAAATACATTTGACTCGGAGTATCTTGAAGAAGTAGCATTTAACATGAATGCTGAAAATATTTCTTATGTGATTAAAAGTTTCAAAGAATTAGTTACCCTTAAAAAAACCCCAAACAACCCACCTTAATTGACTGAATCCTTAATCCTGACTGAAAAGCATGAACTGTGCATAGCAACAAAGCCAGTTCTAGTGTTCTGTGGTTTAAGAAAACGGTGCATGTGAATACACAAACACAAGGTGTAATCCTGTGGAGCAGAGTTAAGATGAGGGGAATGCTGTTGTTTGCCGGATCAGGACCCTTCTTCAGTAGAGGTGGAGGTAGGGAGCCTGCACTTTTCCGAGAAGAAAATGCAGGTATTTCAGGTAGAAAGAAGCAGCCCCACCCTGCCAGGCTCTGCAAACTATTACCCTGCTGCTACTTGTATGTGAATTTGATTGTCTCTCATGTGAATGATAATGAAAACTGGAATACTCAGGGGGCCTTTATTCATTAGAGGTGCAGTAATATACAGGAACAGTAAGGGAAGCTTGTCTTTTCCTGTTTATCTATTGAGGCACTTCTGTTAACATCCCCCTCCCCCCAACTGAATATATACTAAATATCATCATGTAATGAAATTATGAAATAATAAAGTACTGTCTTTCTGAGCAAATAATTCTGTCTTAGTTTTTTTCTCTAATGAAACAATTTTTTCAGTCATGACACTTAAATAGTCTAAACAAAACCTCTATTTGAAAGGGGGATTTGGATGCACTGTCTACAGATGAAAAGACTTAATACAGTTTGAAAAAATTGCCCTTTTCTCTCGACTATAAAAGAGAGCAAACTACAGTATAGTGGTTTCCAAGAGAGAATGTATTTTATTTATTCCCAAAAGGATATTAGTCCATAAAACAAATTTGCAGCTTATTTTGCAGCTTTAGCTTTTATCAGCCTTTTTAAGGGTGTTGAATGATTACCCAGGAGATCACACAGCACGAGCTGCTGTGTGGAGTAAAGAAACTCTAATACAGAGAGCTCTGTGATGGACAGAAATGTATGTGAAGAGTTTTCTTAAACCTGTTTAAAAATCTGTCACATTTAATGTCAATTTTGCTGATTATTGACCTGAATTTGAGTGCCCTAATGCGAAAACAGTTTCCCTCTCCCCTCCCCCTTGGTTTAAGAAGCCCATACCTAAAACATAACTGAGGTCACTTTTATTTCTGCCTTTATATAGATAGAAAGAGATAGAACAAGGTGATGGTGATGAATAGAAAAGTTGTGAATTAACTTGTGTAAAGGCATCACCCCCTATTTTCTTGCATCTGGTGAAACTGACCAAGGAAATATCAGCCAAATATAAATCAACAACTCTTGTGTAGCCTTAAAAAGCAGAGCAAAGGGGACGTGGCATGACTGTCTCTCCCTTGGACTTTGCCAAGGTCTTTTTGCTGGGGGGCCTGGTACCTGGAGTAATTTAAGCACACCTGTAGGTTGAAGTTGCTTATGCCTGAGAATGGGATTTTGCCAGTTTGGGGCAAAGGGAGTTGAGTGTTGATTTCCCAGTATGTTTTAGCTGCTCTTTACAGTCACACACTTCACCCTGTACTGGGCTTTTCAAAACTCTTTTAGTCTGCAGCAATTAAAATAAAGTGAAATTAGAATCTAAAGTACCAGGTTTTATTTGCTGTTGCTGACTGTCTGTTATGACTAATAGCTGCGCTCCGTTTTGCGTTGGATAGCGTAACGGTATTTGCAGCAAGGAAAAAATTGCTTTGCTCAATTTCTGGGGTGTTCAAGTCTTTGAATGTTTGCAAAATCTGACATTGGTATCCCTGCTATAAATGAATGTCAGTGGGGAAATAGTGTATCAAGTGAAAAACAAGTTGAGCACGAGAGGTTTCGCATGCAAAAGCCAAAGCATAAATTAATCCTGAAAGTGCTCTGCAGATGCCAGAGAGATTTACAGAATTGAAATGTGGCATTTGTGTGATACCAATGCTTTTAAATTTTTTGTTCTTTTTAATTAAAAATAATTTAATTTACACATTTAATTAAACATTCCTTTTAGTAATTTTGTCCTTCAAGCGGCAAGGAAAATGTGCTTTCTTGTTATAATACTAATGGTTTTGCTATTTTGTTTGCTTTCACTGTTTTTAGGGGTTTTTTCCCCTCACGATTTTTGTCTACTTTCTCCTTAATTCACAGCATGTTAATTTTTTTCAACTTCAAATTGCTTTGTGGACAAGAAAATATTAATTGATTTCTTTTTCAACAAAAAACTAGGTTTTTTCAAGTTGGAAGGTTGCATAGTTTTTTATGGAAACTTAAGAATCTTGTTACACGTCTATGGCTTTACAGCTCTGCAAGAATGATTGTGTGAGTGAGCCTTGCAATAATGGGTGCATGATTATTGTCCCGTTTGGGTATGGACTTTAAGCTCTTTAATTCAAAGTGGTTTTAATCTACATTAGAATAGCATTTCGTGACTGAGCTGTTAATATTTATTTTTATATTTGTCACCTTTTTTGTAATACTTTTTAAAATCAGGATACTGAACTGTTGATAAGTTTTTAAAAATTATATTACCCAAGTGTCTTTTAAACAAAACCCTACTGTGCTTAACTGGAGTGTTAATGTGTTTTGATCACTTCCTTGATTTGTTTTTGTTTATAGATGTCAGCACTGTAATTGTCATCCTGCAGGAGCCATTAGTGGGACTTGTCATCTTGTTACTGGACAGTGTGTTTGTAAACAATTTGTAACTGGCTTGAAATGTGACAACTGTGTTCCGGATGCTAGTAATTTGGATGTCCACAACCTATTTGGATGCAGTAAATGTAAGTGGCTGTTAGATCTTAAAAGCATGTCTTTCAAATTAACGGGGTTTTTTACTGATTTAGTGAGTATTAAATTAGGTCAGCAGTACTAAAACTGGGTTTAACTTTTTCCCCCTCATATTTCTGGTTCCTGAAGTTTGGGTAATTTTCACTGTGAGTATCTTATAATGTTTTCTGGAGGGATGTACAGAATGCTTTGTGTCATACGTGTGGCTTATGCTTGCAGTCTAACCCAAGGGAGAAAAAATGGGCCATCGTTCCCTTCTACTTCCCACCACGTTCTTTGTAGTGGTCAATGCAAAGTTAATCTTTTAGTCACATGAATGCAACAGTGTGTGTACATCTTAAAGCTTAGCTGCCTATCCCACCATTTGGCAGGGGGCAGGATACCTGTCTTCAGGGGCCTGAAGAACAGAAGGTCTGTTGAAGACCTGCTTTTCAGCGCTTGTCTTCTCCAGGGGCTTTTTTCAGTCAGTTTGGGAAATTATGCAATGCGGTGTAACAGAGTATTGTAACTGGATGTGTGTGAGGTGAGCCAAATACTATGTTGGCGCTCAAATCATGAATTGTAATGAAAACATATTGTAGTGGAATATCTGCACTTTTGCCTTTGCAATGACTGAATATGAAGAGATGGCACAATTTCAGCCTTTGTGTCATAAATAGATACTGGTGTACGATCTCTAAACTGGAAGGGATTTTAAAGGAAAGGAAAAACTTTATATGTAAAAATGAAATTAAATTTTTAAGTTGCCTTCAGCCCAATTTTCAGAAATGGGCTTTGAAGATATCATACCATGTAATACCAAACTGCTTGGATTGAACCTCAGGTAATTGTGAAAAAAGTTGTGTTACAATTTTGCAATCTACCTTATTGCCATACACAGGTAACAGTGTGTGGTCTTGGAAGTCATGTAACTACTGAATGACATACTTTGCAGATGCTAATTGGTTATTTTGGTCAGCAGGCCTAATTATTAATGGCCACAGTGGTCCTACTGTGAGAATAGCTCAGCCGTTTGCAATGCAAGAATGGGGTTAGACATTCTAAGCGATCTCTGCAGTATGTTTCTGGATCCTCTTTCCACAAAATATTTGCGTATTCTTCATAGGTATTTATATCACATTTGTCATTGTGATATGTGCACACTATAGAGTTGCAGGCAGAGATGTACATGCACAGACTTTCCTTAGAAGAAACTCTCACTTTGATTCCAGTTTGTATTTCATTGTAAATCAGTTTAAATTTCAAATAATAGCCACTTCAGAATGCACGGTGCTGTGAATTCATTAGAACAGAAATAATCTTGTTTCCAAAGACTATTTTTTTCTCAGTTTGGAAGTCGTTTAGATACAGTTTTGTTTTGGTTTTCCCCATACTCTTCTCTAGGAGGTGTAGTATCAATTCATTGTGCAGATAGTTGATTGGCTTGTTGTTTCTTTAAAAAATGTAGGATGTTTCAGTTGAATGTATAATAATAATACATGGCACTTTTATGATGCTTTTCATCTTCAAAGTGCTTTACAAACATAAACCAACCTACTTATTTAGGTTGGGATATACATTGGATAAAGGTCAATGGCAATTCAACTATAAAATTGATTAATAATAATATGACATGGATAAATAATATCATAGATTTTAGTTAGAAAAAAAAATACATCAGGCAGCATTCTAAATGACAAGCGGAGTCCTCTTCTGGACATAACTGATATAGCAATTGCAGTCTTTTGGTTATTCCAAAATACTTTCTCTTGTTGCACATAAGTGGAGTTTTGCCTGGCTTGGTATCTGTAGTTATTTTCAGAGCAACACAGGATTTTGTGGGCACATATCGTTACTGGCTGTAAGTCTTTGCCAAGGGATGCAAACCCAAGTTGCTGTTACTGCCCAACTAACATTGCTTAGGACAGATTGTCAGATTTTTTGCCCAACAGAATCTTAGATGCTTCATAAAAAAGTCTGAAATGCAGTACTTTACACATCTAAATTGTAAACCAGTAAATGCATGGGAGTAACATGCAATAAAGTGAGATTGAGGACAGAGGACAACAGTAACTTTGGTAAATTTGTACAATTGTTCAGTTCTTGTAAGCATCTATTACATGGAGAGAAACTTTCAAAAATGCCAAAGGGATTTAGGAGCACTTATTTCCTTTCATTCTTAAGCTTTACACCTGTAGGCACTTTGTTGTACATTCATTTCCTAACTGAGCTGAACTCCAACGCTCTAGATTGGCAGCAAAACAACCTATGGTTTTGGACTAATGAGGAGAGGCTGAAGTCCCTTGGCTTGTTCAGCCTGGAGAAAAGGAGACTGAAGGGAGACCTCATCACAGTCTATGGCTTCCTGATGAGGGGGAGCGAAGGGGCAGGCTCTGATCTCCTCTCTTTAGTGACCCGTGATAGAACCCAAGGGAATGGTATGAAGCTGTGACAGGGGAGGTTTAGGTTGGATTTTAAGAAGAGGTTCTTTACTGAGAGGGTGGTCAGGCACTGAACAGGCTCCCCAGGGAAGTGGTTGCAGCACTGAGCTGGGCTGAGTTCAAGAAATATCTGGATGATGCGCTCAGGCACATGCTCTGACTAGGCTGGCCCTGTGTGGAGCCAGGAGTTGGACCTGATGATCCTTATGTGTCCCTTCCAACTCAGGAGATTCTGTGATTCTATGATGACTGTATTCTGTTTAGTCCAATGAACTCTAGAAATGTTTTCTGCTGGTTTTGGCTGGGACATTGCAATAGGAGACAGGTTTTTCATTTTCTTACTCTAAATAAAGAGCTTCAACTGACATTTTAGCTATCTATTAAAACCCCAGATGTAATGTTACCCACTGGCATAAGTTTCTACATCTATCGTTTCTATGGCTTGAGGTCCTCATGTCATTTTTTGGCCTGCAGCTTTACGCTTTGCTGTTTGTCTCCTGTTAGCTTGGCTGAACAGATTTTGATAATTAATTTTCTGTGAATCATGTATGTTAAAGTATCCATGTAGTGAAGTTTATAATGAGACAGAGAAAAGTATCAATGAAAAACCATGTTTCCAATGTTGGTATTTCCCTACCATGCATAATGTGAGAAAAACTTACCGTGGGGTTCTGGATCCGGCTACTTTTGGCTTACTCCATATGCTTATTTCTGTACTGTGCGTGGCTATTCTCATTCTTGAAGCAAAAAGCTTTTCTCCAGATCCACACTCCCCTGGCTTTTCCTCCCTTGGTAGGAGGGTAGGGAAGGGTACAGTCACCCCTTAATTCAAGCTATAGCAATTACACTCAAAGACAGAGTGTAGTGCATTCCTTATTATAACATAGTGGGTATATATATATTTATATATAAAAAACATATGTATGTGTGTATATATATATATAAAAAACCCCTAATATGTAATATTACATATAACAGGCTGGCTGGAAATCTCATAGTAGGATATGGGCTCATGCTCTGACTTAACATAAATGTAGAATCATTTAGGTTGGCAAAGACCTTTAAGACCATCAAGTCCAACTGTAAAACCATGTGGTCATGTGCATGTGTGTATATCCATATGAAATTTTAATTTCTGAGTAATAGCCGTTATTTTAGCAAGGACCATGACAATACAGTTGGATTACAAAAGTGACATAGGAGGTACTTTAACTGCCCTTTCTGAAAATATGAGGCTTTTGGCTTGTGAACTTCATGTTTGTTTTTCTCTTTATTGATACTAGTGCAATTAAGTAGCATGTTTTCCAAAGTTAGTGGAGGTGATAGAGTATTATTTTGGTGAATAGGAATCTCAAGTTGATTTCTTAAAATGTTAGACACCTCGCTCTCATTTATTTAAATTTCATTGGACACAAATGGAAGTGAATTGTCTAAATAACCTTCAAAATTTGCCCCTTTATGTTTTTTGTCATTTAATTAAGTAGGCTTATTGTAACATTTCAGTGAAATTTGTAGTTAGTTGAGCTTTCCATTTCTATCCTATTATAGGAAGTTATGCCTGACCTATGCTAAAATGGAATGAATTCACTGGAAAAAATAAATTATAATTGAGCTATAGACTTCAATAATGTGACCAGATAAACACGTTCCCCTAAACTGTTTGGAAAACTGTGCTTTTTCTTCGAAGAAAGCTTAGCAGTTTCATTGCATTTCTATTTAAATGAGTGTGATTATTGATTACTTAATTTCTACATCTTCTGTTTTTGTGTGTGTTAGCTCCATTCCAGCAACCTCCTCCTACAGGAGAAGTTATCAATTCCTCCGTTATCAGCCTTTCATGGAGTTCCCCTGACTCTCCAAATTCTAACAAGCTTACTTACCAGCTGTATAGAGATGAGGTTGAAATTTACACAGCTGAAGACTACTACCCTTATAGTAAGTATTTACAGGAAGATAACAGCAAAAACCTTGTGTGCATGTGTGTGTGTACCTATCTATATATTATACATGCAGTTTTTCTTAATTCTTGTTTCGGTCATTATCATTCTCTGTGCTTTTAACTACATTATTCCATTTTCCTTCGGTGAATTACTGTTCTGTGTTACTAATTGAGTTTGAAACAAATGAATACTCCAGACCAAAATCCAGCAAAACTGGTCACCCAATTTTTTTTTTTTACTTTTAAATCTGAAAAACTTGAATTGACTCACCAAAAGAATTCCTTGGAAGTATACACAGGCTCCAAAATGTTAGAGGCAATGTCCCAGGGAAAGAATGAAGGTGAATGGAAGAGACCATAACATGCTTAAACCCGCTTTTTTCATCTTCCTGGTTTTAAACTGTTAACAGATTAGGAAAGCTTTTTGTGGTCTCTAACTTTTAGCACCTCGTGTTGAGCTATCAGTGTAGCTCCTGATTTGCCTTTAGCAGCACCACTTCTCTCATGTTGAGGTTCGCAAAGGGATCCTCAGAAGGCAATCCTCAAGGATTTGACACTCTGTCCTAGCTGGAAAGGCCATTTTGTGTGCGACTATTGATCCTCTTATCAAAGAAAAGGAGATGGATCTGGATACTGGGTTTATGTACATATGGCACATGAATATGACTATTATTAAGAGCGATGTTGTTTATTGCCAATAAACTTTGATTTCTCTTCTAGTAGCTTCATCAGTTTGTTGCATTTTCATACCAATGAATGCAGCATTAATATTTTGCAGAAATTGAACCTAACTATTGGCATTCACCCTCGAGGAGTAAAAAAAGGGTATTATTTAGTGGATGGACAGATCCTTTGGAAGGCACCTCATAGTTTTGAGTTGTGTTGTAGGCTGTTGTGTTACAGTTGACAATTCTGTGGTTTATGCTGTGAATTTGGACACTCACAGTACATACCGTGAGGAAAGGTATGCAACCACGTGTAAACATGGGATTTAGTCACTGAGAGGACAGAAAGAAACATTACAGAAAAGTTGAGAGCGTTAATAGAAAATATTCTAATTCCTTATTTTATGAGCCCAATTTTACTAAAAAGATGAATTAATTTCAAAATAAAAGATATTATACTGATATTATATTGTCGTAAATTTGTAATGTACTTAAAACTGAGCACATTGGGGATGTTGTGTCATAACTGCATACTTTGTAGAGGGTGAAAAAGTTTGCATGTATTTAGCTGTATAATGAGGCACTAACATGTTTCTATTTAACAAAACAGTATTTTGTAAAAGCATAGATTTGTTCTCAAAAGAGGTTTCTGACATTTCCTGGAAATCCCCCTAATTACTGATGTGAAATCATCTCTTGGTCTTTGAAGATCAAGAATACATTGTTAATGGTGTCAGAACTTTTGATAATGCTACTTTTTTCTCAGTATAGTGTGGAATTTGTAATGCTTATGAAATGCCCCAAGAGTTTAACTGGATGAACATTGTTTTATGACTAAATGAGAATTTTATAGAAACTTTGAACTTCCCAAGGAAAATAAAGAATAATCTTATCAATCAGCCTGGTGGTCTAACTAATAGTATTGCAGAATGCCCAATTAAAACCATGTTTTCCTAACTGCTCTGGGAAACCAGAGGCTCAGGAAATTCCAATCTTTTTCTTGAGGATAGCATCAAATACTTGCTCAAAAATGTTAAAAAAACCCCAAGTTACTTATGATTCTAACTTCAAATCACATGTGGTTCTATTTATTTATAAATGTAGCTAAATTCATGATGGAGTTGTTCACCTGAGAAATGTAGAACCTTCTACCTTGGCCTTATCCAGATTTATCTAGCTTATAGTCCTATTGCAGATGATTCCAGCAAGAAAGTAATGTGCTTGCTGTCAACATTAGACCTGGGGCCCTGGAGTCCAGGTCTGTTTCAGGAGTCAGTTGATTGTAGAGCTGAAGTGGTGTTGGTGCAGTCGTTTCTAGAGCAGGTATGAATTTTAGAGTGGGCAGTTCTGTAGGGAGGCAGCTCTAGATTATGTTATAGATAACTTATTTGCTCTGAATTGGGTTTTAGATTGCTTGTGGGTTCCTGAGCGGTTTCTAGATTGGCTGGCAGGCCTAGATCTCATGCTGTTAGCTGGGTGGGACCAGATAATGATCTAGCTCCCATGTATACTCTCGATAATATTTCCAGCCTGGCTGTTGACTTGAAATTGGCTTTTTCAGATTGCTTCCTGGTTCTGGAGCAGATCTTCTTCAGGACTCCTGGTTTGGGTCAGGAGCTGGTGTGTTGGTTCTGGAGCACATTCTAGCTTACTTGATGGTTTCAAGTCAGGTTCCCATTTAATATATGGATCTAGAGCAGGTTTGGGTTCTGAGGGTGGGAGGTCTTACAGTTTAGTTCATGGGGTACTCCTGCTTTGTCATCTCATGAGAGTTTGTAGCACTCGCTGTTGCTCTTAGCAGTCTTCCTGAGGTTTTTATTCTTTTATTTTATTCTGGTGTGCTGCTTTTCTTTATATGGCTCTTGAGTTGAAGGCCCAATGGATGGGGATCCCATAAAGTGCAACACTTCCAATTTTCTAGTGTGCTGACTCTGTACCATTTTTTTTTCCCTTCTGATGACAAAGTTGGAAATTGGATACGTGGAAAGCTCCTACTTGCCGGTGTCCTTCACAGTAACTGGTTGTCATACTTCTGCTCTGACGATTCTTGCCAGACTTATCTTGTCTAACACTTTTTGATTTAGCTCTGGTACCCAATCTTGTGCCCAGAAGCACTGCAGCCAGGGCAGCTTAGAAAGGATACAACAACGCTACAGTACGCTCAGGTACTTGCAGCTGCAGTTGTGAATGGCGTGCTAACCTGAAAGCTGAAGAAGAAACGTCTGAGTCTCGCTGTCAAGACTGCAATCTGTGGCATCACTTTCCTGCTTACTAATAATGCACAAGGATGTTCCATTAACCATTGCTGCCACTGGCAGAGCCATTCTCCAACCTTGCCTGAAAGGGTCTGAAAGGCATGAGGATGAGATTACCCAGTCTCCTTATTCCCAGATTCCAGTTTGTGATTGCTATAGATAGTTGAAGTGCTGTAAGGAATTGCTGGTCTGACACTGCTGCTTTTGTACTGCAATATCAAGGGATGGATACCTAGGGATGCTAATAATTTTGTGGTTGTCATCTTTATTTTGTACTTGCAGCTGGCCTGGAAGTGCAGACGTCCAAGAGAGGACTTGGCTTTATCCTCCCCATTTGATTTGAAAAAGATTAAGAGTATGCATGCTCTGGCATGTAATGTTACTCAATGTTCATCATTTCTTAAGGCAAAATGCTGTGTGGTTGCATGCAAATTCATATTATGCTGTGATGACAAAGATGTGTAACTGCTTCTGGGATCTATCCAAGAACTATTCATGGTCTTGGCTGCTAAAAAGCTATCTAGGGTAATGGAAAGTAGAGGATGCAGAAGGTAAATATAGGTTTTGGATATACCTTTTCAATAATTATTTGCACTTCTGTTTCACTTTTCATCCAAGATCAAATGCTTTACAAATGAACTATCAAGCACTATTTTAGAAGTGAGGAAGTGGTCTTACACTATGAAATAAAATCAAAGGTGTGAAAGCTTACAGAATGGTTTAGGGTTTGGTTGGGGTTTTTTTCCTAAATCAGATTCACTAATATAGAATTCATTTATATTTGAAATGAATATTTCCAAACAAAGGAGGTTAAGAAAATAATTGTATTAATCTTGTTCATGCTTAAAGCAGGAACTAAGAGGAATTCAGTGGAAAAAAATATTCTTTAGTGATGCCAGTGTACAGTGGAAGATAAAAAGGAAGCAGGGTGGGTTTTTTCCCCCCTGTTTGAAAAATAAAATAAAAAAGTTGTGAAGTTACATCATGATCTGAAGAAGAGCATGCAAACTGATATAAATATCTAATGTCTTGGATTAGGGAGGATGGAAAGACATTATGTATGCAATTTAAGATTATTTTTAATGTGTTGGGCTGATGCAATCTTATTCTCACCTGTTTTAGGTGTTCAGACCTTCACCGATTCCGTGTTATCTCCATATACCTTCTATTCCTATTACATTCAAGCCAGCAACGTTCATGGCTTTACAAGAAGTGCCTCCGTGACGTACAGAACAAAATCTGGGATGCCTACAGGAAGCTTGCATTTAAATCCTGTTTTTCCTGTTAGTCACCGCTCTGTTTTACTCTACTGGACAAGTCTCTCTAATGACTCTGGGCCCATAGAGAAGTACATTTTGACATGCATTAGATTGGTTGATCTTCAGCCTTGTGGCCAGTACGAAGGCTTAAAAACCTCAGCAACTATTTGGAATCTTGTTCCGTTTACAAAGTATGTTTTTTCTGTCCAAGCTTGTACTAGTGGAGGCTGCTTAAAGAGCCAGCCGGTAACAGTAATTACTGCACAAGCTCCTCCAGAAGGGCTACACCCACCTATGATAGAAACCATCAGCTCTACAGATCTGGCTGTGGAATGGTCACCACCTGAGAAACCAAATGGTAGGATGTGGTTTTAACTTTTGTAAGTCAAAATTTTGCAAAGAAAAAAGTGTTTGCAAACTCAAATCTGGTTAGAACTTCCTCATCCATGTGAAAAACAGAAGGAAGTACAGCATTTTCTTAATTTGCCTCTCTGCCACTAAACCTGTCCTCAGAGCCTGTGTTTTATTCTTTTGGAGTCCAGAATTGCAACTGAATGTGTGAATCCCTTGTCCAGGATTTAGCCCTTTGTGGCATCTGTTGCAGCAAAAACCACATTTATAATTAAACAATTAAAGGAAAACTAATTTTTTCCTAATTTGCCAGATCGCCTAGTTCAGACAGATGTGGTGATATTGCCTGACAAAGAGCAAACAAGCAGATAACAGTTATGGAAAAAAGTCTGTTTTTACAGCCATCCGTCATGTGTAGTAACTAATTCTATTAGCAGTATAACTTTGTTAGGGAGTAGAGGATTGCCAAGATTTGCTGTTCTAACTTGTGTAATAATATTTTAGCATTTTGAAACTGAGAACGCAGCTGTTGTAAGCTACTTCTGTGATGCCACAGATTTTATTGGTCAACACTTTATCTTTTAATTCATGTGCAGAAGAGTTTTGTGAACTTGCACTTACATGCACAGCTATTTGTGCATGCGAAAACTAGTGTTTTGATCTGTTCTCAAAATGGGCATCTGTGTATGGGGAGCTCAGCTTTCTGCTGGAGCATCTCACATGCCACCTATTGCCAGATTAGACAGGAAGAATGCCCACACAAGAAAGCCTGTATGTATTTAGAGGGGCAGATCCTACAATGCGGGTCATGATATTTGTTTTTAGCATTTGTCCCTCAACCTGTAGCATGTACTCTCGTAGTTTACTCCATAGCCATTACATGCATGAAATTGCTGGCACAGACAGATTTAAGCAATAATCTTATATTTCTTTTGATGTCTGGTCAGATTTCCTGGTCTTTCCAAAGACAGAGGGAAAAGCTCTGTCTCCCAAGCAACCTCTTCAGTTCTGTGCATGAATGCAGCCCCAAATATTTACATTATATGTTCCTTAACTATCTCCTGGCTTTTCCATTTGGGAAATCTCCAGCCAGCTGTTTTACCATCTATTCCTAAAGTTAAACTGTTTCCATGATCCAACCTAGATCACGTGTCACTTCATATCACTATACTGAAGTGTTTTTTTTCCTCAAAGTGGCAAGACCTTCCTGAATACGTAATCAGTTTGCGTTGATGGAAAACTGATGCACACATCTCCTATCCAGTAGTGTGTTCTATAAGGTTAGCATTAAGCTGTCATTCAGAATTTCCCTACTTACTGTATAAAGATAAAAAAATAGAAAATGAAAATATGTCTTTTTGAAAATCAGAGACCTAAAGTAATTTCTAATAATGTTTGATCAGAACTGTAGGATATCACCTCCCAGTGAAGGTAGTAGAACTCATACTGCAATCCAGTCAGTTGTTTTCAAAACAAAAATTGCATGCAGGCAAAACCAAACATTGCAAAGCAAGCATTTGGATGAAAATAGCAGAAATGAGGAGAAATTCTTACACTATGTTTTCTTTGATGCTGATTGATTAAATATACTGGCATTGGTATTTTAGTAGAGCTCCAGAACTTGTTAAAGCACACTAATTTTTCTGGTTTGCTTTTTAAATTTTTTTTTCTCTAGGCATAATTATACGGTATGAACTTTACATGAGAAAGAATGCAAAACCATCTGAGAACATTCTTCCTCCTGAAATTCGTATATTCCAAAGCAGTGGATGGCTCAGTCCCCTACCAGTTATGGAGTCTCCTAATGAAAATGCCCTGGCTCCACCTCAGACCAGTACTACAATCACTGATCTGGAGCCATTCACAGAGTATGAATTTTATGTGGTAGCAGTAAACATGGCGGGTAGCGTATCTTCAGGCTGGATATCAGGACGAACAGGAGAGGCTGGTGAGTATGGGTTTGAACTTCTTTGATACAAATTAAATGAAAAAATTAAATTAAATTTAAATTAAATTTATTTTAGTGTGTCTAGTAATGATTCAAATAGGAACAAATTCCCATTTTTTAACTTATTAAAGATAGGTCAGATCTTACTATGCTAAGCAAAAACATTTTTTCCCATAAATCATATTGTTATAAAAAATAATCCTCGTTAGTTAACCCAAAATTTCAAAACTAGAAGATTGCAAAATCTACCAAGCAGTGTTTGAAGTCTCCACTATTTTTCCAGTTATTTATATTTAAAGGGAGAAAACCTGAAAAAAGGACTGGTTTTGTTACAAATGTGTTACTGGTGTGAATCAGGATTGCTGTCCAAGAAGGCAGATATTTTCATAAAGGAGGTTCAGATGAGTTTTCCTGAACTGAGGCTTTGATTGTTTAGAAATCAGTTTTTTTGAAGAATGATAGAGGGTTACCTTTTCAGGAGTATAGTGCTTAAAGCTTTTCATATGCTATTATGGAGGCCAAGTGTCATAACATGGACCATTTTTTTCAGAAGTTAACGAGTTCACAATGCCTCTTATTATGATCCTTCTGTTCAGATTTTCAGAAGGGCTTGCCACATGACATGTTATGTGAAATAGCAGATTTTTATTTCAATGCTTTGATTAGAAATCTAAGGGGTTTTAGACTGATAGAGACTTTATTTTGCAATTAAGCATCTCTTGCTTTTGTTTGCTGTTAGCTTGAAAATCATGTCTTCAGTTATTTGCTCCTGCAAAATAGCAGGCTAAACTAATTCCCCTTTCAAAATGAGTCTTTGTACTTATCTGTTCTTAAATACTATATGTTATAAAAGTGTTAAATTGTATTTGAGAAGAGGTCCATTAGTGTGGTTGTTTGTACGTAGCAGAAGTGCTATGGGTTGGTATCCTATTATTACAGAGTAATCAGGTGGGGATTTAACTGCAGTGCAAACAATCCTTTTACAGATTTACTAGGGAAGACAGGGGAACCGTTTTGTAAGAAGTGAGAGACATGTTAATTTCAAACTGGCCTAGCAAACAAAATTGCTTTTAAGATGCTGAAGTATTGAACACTTTTTGCTTTTATCAGTTTTTTCCCAGGTTGCACGAAGTTTTTCTTCAAGACTTTGTCATTTGTTTGTACTTTCCTTCCTGCTACAGGGGTTAGGACTTAGTGTTGATTAGTATTTCTTTGGAGGCGTAGGCAGAGTTTTATTCTGCCAGAGTAGAAAACAGGAGAATGATGAGTGAGGTACTTTTAATGTGTTATCAAAATAATCTAAAAATTCCTGTTAGACTGGAAAATAAAAAGACTGACTGAAACAGTGTTTTACACTGTTTACAGTGAGAAGGCTTGCATTACACGCATTGCTCACTTATTTTATGTACTACTTCATTAATTTCATTTTAGCCCCAGTGTTCATGCCATCTCCATCAGTATTCCCTCTCTCACCGTATTCCCTCAATGTGTCATGGGAAAAACCTGAAGATAATTTAGCAAGAGGAGATGTAATGGGATACAGCATCAGTTTGGTGACAGAAGAGAGGTTCTTGCCACCATATTCCCAGGTATTATTGTTAGCTACATGAAGTTTTTCCTAACTGGTAATAATAAAATTAATGAAGTCTGTCCTCCTTGATGGTGTGATGAATTTTTTTCTTATTTCCTGCATGTTCTCTGGTCTGATTTTTTCACCTATCCGTTTGAGTGCTCTGTAATGTTAAACACTGCTTTCAGGTTTTAAGTTGTATTCCTGAGCTGACTTGATTTCAGTGTGGTTGAGATTCAAAATTAGGAGGGTTGAGACTGAGCAACAACATTTAAATTGCCGTGATCTTTGCTTGTTCTGATTCTGTGTTAGTGCTATATTTGCTGATACGCATCAAGTCATGTTGCTTTGTAGGAATCTGTGTTTTCATTAAGAGGGTACCTGTCTGGCTTCCTGGATAATGGACAAATCTGTGAAGTGGGAAAACCTAAGATAGCAAAAAACCAACTTTATGAAGTCTAAATGTGTGATTTTAAAATAGTTATAACTTCTGAGTGACTGGGTTTAACAGAAAAATACCATGGCAGTAATAGTAAGCTAAAAGCTGAGGAATGAGCAAAGAACCATGGTAGGTAATCAGAACATGGGATTGGATCTGTGCTCTGACAGTGTATTTCTCATTGCAGAGCTGATTTTGTGTTTGAGTGGTACCACAGATGGGCCTCAGTTTATTTGTCTATGAAGTGGGGATACTGCTGCTCCTGGGGCTGTTGTGACAGTATCTAAATGTAAATTGCTTCTGGTCACAGGTTTGCAAGATTTTTTGTTCAAATAAGGAACTGATAAAGAAGTTATCTAATACACAACAGTTTATTCAGTTCCACTCTCTCATAGCTTAAAGTAATGTTAAGGTAAAGCATACTCAAGTGTCTCTAGGTATTAGTTATTCCCCTCCCTCTTAATGCCTGCTAATCATGTTGCTCATTCAGTGGTGGTCAGATTTCACCACTTAATAGTGTCATCTTCGTCATTGTAGCTGCACTGTTTGTGGTGATAACTGCACCACCACACAGTTTTATGAGGCAATAACTTTGTTTCCTCATTTATCCACTCAGGAACTGGCTTATTACCTCATAAAACAGTGTGATGGGAAGTATTATCACCTAAATCTGAGCTTCTTCAGATTCTCGAAAATAATCCTCTCCCTCAGTTGGTCTTTGCAGGCATTTTCACATCTAAATGAAGGAATCTGCAAATTCAGAGACAATTTTCTTGTTAGTGAACATGTCATCGTTTAATAGGAATGAAAATATTATTAGCCAACTGTCGTCTTCCAATCTATTTGCTTTGCAGGTTTTGCATATAGCTGAGGCTCATGAGCTATCCTATATAGTGACAGGATTAAAACCTTACAGGACGTACAACTTCACAATTACTCTCTGCAATCAAATTGGTTGTGTAACCAGTGAGCCAGGCATGGGGCAAACCTTGGTGGCTGGTAAGGAAACAATCTGTTCCGAAGTGCAAAGCTGACACAGAGTTTACTAATGAATGCTATTAAGATGATCGTAGTTTGATGCACAGTGACAGGGGTAGATGTTGTATTAATGCAAAGTGACTTGCCTAATTATTATTTGTTTATCTTGACAGATTAAACCCAAAATGTTTTCAGTGAAGGTTTAAGGTAAACTACTATGGTGATAGGATTTGTGTACTGTTCTCTCAGTTGCAAGTTATGGATATGTTCCTGTTTGTTTGAATGGTAACATTACATAAATGCAGATGAACCTGTTCATTTATTATGCTAAGAAGCTGTGAATTCGTTGCTGGCATTTGTTAGTGTGTGTGATGTTTGTGTGACAGGGCATGCAAAAGGCACATGCTGTGCCAATGCCTTGCTTAACCCATGAAGGGAAGGTTGCGTGGATTTTGTTACTGAACTCTACCATACGTACATAGCTTATTTGTGTGTCTAAATCAAAAGCAACATACATGCACTGGTTGAAAATATTGAAAATATTTATTTAGCCTCTGAGATTTACCAGTTTTTGCTTTGTAAATATGTATTTTCTAGGGAAACTGTGTGTAAGAAACTACATATATGTGCCTGTGCACCTTAATACGTTTTCAGTCTTTGAGTTTATTTTAACCGTATATGTCAGGGATTTCAAAGGTACTAACTTTCTACAAATTTAGAGGAAAATACACATCAGTACAGAACAGAGATGGGGAAACCCAGTATTCATTTTGAAGAAAAGACTGGAATGAACTCACTTCTTAGGCATCAGAGGATCAAGAGGGGTTTTGAGAGGTAAACTGTTAGGAAAATCAGCTTCACAAGTCTCTATTCATGGAATGAGGGAGTCAGTGCAGCTCTTCAATGCTATAAATATAAGCTCAAAATCCATGCTATGAGGCATACTGGTGGTCACCTGCAGAGAGCTGACTACTTAACATTGTGGTTTCCTTTTGTATAGGCATTTAAAACACATTAACTATTTTGACAGTATTAACATTTTCAGTTAAACAATTAGGGATGTTGTCATATGAATGTCATGATGATGATCTTTGAAAATGCCTCTCATGTAATTTGGAGTCTCCCATATGAAAAAAACCAGAAAATTTCTGCTGTGCAGACTGTTTTCTGAGGTTCTCTGGGCAGTATTTGAGTAGCCTGAATTCTACCAAAGTTCCTCTGGGTAACCAATGAAGAGATATAGGAGCTTCCAGACAGGGAATAAAGAGCTGCCCAGAGCCAGTAAACAGGAAGCATTATATACATGAACTGAAGTGGAATTTAAGCTGTTGGGATATTACCTCTAGTTTGTCCTCTGTTCTCTGTGTGTTTAATTACCTTTCCATTTGTTCTCAAATAGAAGGTAGATTATTTGTTCCTTGATTCACCGTATCATGTTTGTGATTTGGTGGGCAAAGATTGTTCTATCATTCTTCTCTCTTGCTGAACTGCTGATTTCAAAATTTATGTTTTTACCTCATACTGCCACCTCTTAAAGTTTCAAGCAGGCTGTCTACAAATCTCTTACCTGTATCAGCATGACTTTACCCCATGCCATGCAACCACCATGCGAGGAACAGCATTCCAGCCTGTGCTGATAACCATGGAAACAAATATGGACTACATGACACACCTTATTGCTACAAATGATCCAACTTTGCAATTATAAATTTATTAAAAGATTCAGAAACAATAGCTTAGTTACACTTGACAGCTTGTTTATGACCATCTCCTCCCTGACTGTGTTAATACTTTGATACCTATCACATCAGAGAAAGCAGGAGAATGCAAAATACACTAACAGACACATCCCCATTTATTATCTGGTTTGCAGTGTAGCCTTTTCCTGCTTACTGTTGTAAGCCTTGAGAGCAAAGAATCAGTCCTGTAGCCGGTTCCTTCTATGGTTTTAAACTGGGTTAATACAACATCTTAAAATTTGCATGCAATCTTACCTTCCACCATTCACATTTTTAATGTCTGGAGAAAACTTTTAAATAATATCTATCCAGTTTTTGGCTTGGTTTTTTTGGTGAGTGTGCATGTTCTGTTTGGTGAACTTGTATAAAACCATTTCCAAAGAAAATTTAAAAGAAACACTACTTATGTGATGACTTTTACATGAAAGCGAATTCAAACTTGGACCAAAGTTAGGAGAGACCAGTCCCCATCAGTTGTGAAAACAGATAATCCAGTATTAGTCCATTAATATCTTTCTGTGTCATCCAACGATGCGAAGTGAAATTTAAATTGCCTTTCTAGGACTCTTGAGAACTTCTGTTTCCTGAAGGAATGTCTCCCTGGCACAGACACAGCCTCCATGGCTGGACGCCAGTCCCCCTTCATGCCCTAGCAAAGGGAGCTTTATGGAGAAATCTCAACTGAAATGTGCTCCAGCATGATGGTCCTCTTGCGTCATAACACAACCCAGGAGCTTTGAATTACATTCCAAGTTGGGCTAGAGGTTATACTGAGTCTTAATTCTTCTCTGCTCCTGAAGTGGATAATGGAAAGCCATCTCTACTCCTTCCCCATGTGGAATATACTGATTTATCATGTGGAGCATTTAAATCTATGGGTACCTAGATGACTGTGATTTTGTCATGTCCAACTGGTGTATGTTAGCAAGAGGCCTGCTTTTGTAATTGTCAATGCCTTCTAAAATTTGCCACTATAAATATCAAGTAATTTTTAAGCTTTGTTCATATTCATTAGGTTAATTTAAAAGCTAGCTAAAAAAAGAGATACTTTTAAAAATTTACCATTCTTGGTTTTCTCTGGCAACATGTTTGGGGTTTTTATGCAGTGTAAAACAACGAATAAAAGCAAGGGCAGAAACAAGGGTGTGAAATCATTACAAACAAAAATTCTGAGGAAAAAAAGTCAGATGTGGAATTCAGGGCTAAGAACTAGAGCAGAACTATCAGAAAAAGTCTGCTGATCTTTCAATAAAACGTTTTTTGAGGCATAACTTACAATTCATTAGAATAATCCAGGAGCAAACATAACCATCCTGCAAACCCAGTTCACTATAGGCACTGTACCAGGGAAGTCTCATGAATAGCCTTGCAGAAGGAGAGTGAATGAAAACTTAAAATCAGCCATATGTCCTTGCACCTATCAGACTGGCAAAAAAATCTCCTCACCAATATATATACCCTTGTTATTTGTAAAAGGTAATAAAAAAGATAATTGATCCAGAAGAATGTGAGGAGAGTGAGAAAGCAAACAAAACATAATAAGAATTGAGTTATTTTAAAAACAAATAAAGCTGTGTGGAAGTTGTCACAAATGCACGTGAAATCAGGAACAAGAATAGGTGTGATAAAAGAACTTGCACAGGTATGCCTGCTGCATGACTACTCTGAGAATGGTAAAAAGTGTTGGAAGATCAGTGTTACATGGTAATGCAGTACTTGGATGAATGATCAAAGGAAGTATGTCAAGGTAACAGAAGAGGATTAATCCCTCTCCATTACTCAATGAGAAGGTGACTGGACAGAAAGGGAAACTCAGTTCGGTATGTCCTGGTACAAAGACTCAAGTAGTTGACTTTTAAAGACTTGAATAATTAAAAGTGGTTCTTTTTTTTTTTTTTTTTTTTTGACCAGTCTTCTAAATGTTAAGAGGATGCACATTCCACAATCCCTGTGATATTTTAAATGCTCTTTGTGCACTGCAGTATTGTGCATATGCTATTGAAAGCCTTGGCTAACAGATGAGGAAAAGCTCCATTTTTAATACTTTGAAAATTTGGAATCCAATTTGAGCTCTTTCTTTTGTGTTTGCTACCCCAAGATCAACAAGTGGAAATGCATGTGTGTAACTGAAAACAATACTGGACAGGAATTCCACATTTTTCATGTCAACACCTAGAGCCACGTTTTACTTTATTCCTTTCTTCAGGTTCTGCTTAGTTCAAATTCCTGTTTATTTTTGAGGGTGGCATTTTAGATTGTTGTTACCAGGTCTATTTATTTTTTTTTTTTAATTTCAAAATTGCTTTTTGTTCTGTGGTTTTTATCTTGTGTAGGATTCTGAGCTAGTACCTTGTAATCTCTAGAACTATGCAAGCTGGTACCATGGAAAGACCTGGTCCCCTAAAAAAATTATTTGTGAGTTTTGGGTTTTTTTTGCAACATTTGCACAAAATAATGAATTGTTTGTATTATGCTTTGCAGCATCTACAAAACGTAGGTTTTCCAAATTTTACATTCAGGCAGAGAAACACTTTTTTATTCCCAGCAATTTTTGGCACTTCAACAGGGCAGAATTAGCCATGTGAGCGCTTGGACTGCTGCAATTGCTTATCCTTCCCCTCTCAAACCAGATAGTTAAAAGGTGACTCAAATGATCTATGCCACTATGTGTTAGTAACTATTGTGACTGAGTTTATTTCTTGTAATTAATTTTGTCTTTCCTTTCTTCATTTTTTAAAACATTTGATTTGAAAAGCATTTTTAAGAGACACCGAAGTATGGTTTTGTGATTGCTGCCATTTACCCCAGCACATTGTATTCCTGGTCCTTTGCTTTTGGTGGCAATTACAGGTTTCAGGAGCTAATTTGTTGAAGATATTCTTCCAGCACCAGCTGCATCTGGTTTCTTGGCAGACTTCTCAAGCAGTTGTATTGGTGGCTCTGGAGTTGCCTCTGGGTTGGCTGGGGTAATGATGCTGATGGGCTTCTGGGCTGTCTTACGCTCCTTGATGTCATTTTCTTTTTGATTACCCTTATAATCTGAGTAATTTGTCCATTTCTTCCACTCATGAGTAAGGTCCAGTGCAAGCCCTCTTCAAAAATCCCAACCCATTTGTCATGGTAATACTGCATTTGTTTATGCCTGCCATAGACTGCTTTTCTACAAAAAAGCTATGCCTCAATTTTAAAATCACCAGTACCCATTAGACAGGTCATCAGTAATGTATATTTTCCTTTCTTACAGCAGAGAAATATGAGGGCCATTTGCTGCTGGCCTGAAAACACAGATTGTTTTGCATGCATGTACATAAGTCTCTTCATTGTGAATAGGACCCAAAGTGATTAAACAAGCACTCTTAATATGTTAATTTATAATTTTAATTACAACAATCTTGTATATATAGTCATTAGTGAATACTAATATAAATATTTTTCTACCTTTTTATTCATAATGCATAAACCAATCATCCAGTTACTTCTCGGCAGTTGCCTGTTTCCGTTTCATAATACAATCTTTGTTCTTAGTTATGAATGCATTTTGTTCATTCCTGTCTTGAATAATCCCTCATTAAGCTAGTCACTTTCTGCTCCATGCTAAAAAGGAAAAATTATCATGCAAATGTGGCATGCCATATTAAAAAGCACATTACCAAACACTTTTGTTGCTGTCCTTCAATTAGTTTCCCTTCTTTGAATTTAATTTCATTTGTTGTTAAACTACTGACTTGATGTATGGACTCATGAATTTGAGGCTGCTGCCAAGAATGTAGCAGGAAAAAAATCAAAGCCTCTTCAGAAAGCTGCAGAGGCAAAGCTGAAATGAATTTGCTTCACCTTTGACAAGAACACTTGAGCAGCATTGGAATCCTCTGATGATTCAGCTTGGCTAATTATCCAATTATTTATTTCAAGAATAAAGACACTGTTTTATAATTAGAAAAGTGTAAAGTAATCTGAGAAATTTCATAATGACAGATGACTTAAGTAACTTCTGAGATAAATAGTATCTGCTCAAACTTGTCTTGCCAAGTGTTCAAGCTGTAGTTAAACTGCTCTTTGAGTTTCAGGAAATGAGTAGGGACTCAAAAGGTATTTGTTTCTTCTGCCCTACCAACTATATATTGTACTTCAGAAAATAGCCTGGTTTGTTCTTATCCCTCTGCGTCAAATTTGCAAGGCTTTCAAGCTGTGTTTAAGTTGCATTCCTCTTGATTAAAAGCTTTTGGTTCAAAGCAATACTTTTTAATTGCCTAATAATATAAGTCAGTTCTTAGGAAAGAACCGTGCGTTTAGGAGTTCATTTGCAATATAACTGAAAAATTCATTGCATGGCAGTAAAACAATTTACTGTTAATTACAAGGAGAAGAATTTGCTGTACCATGCTCACAGATTGCCATGAATCATGCAGCACTCCTAGAGATTTATAACAGATGTGTAAGTGGGATGAATTAGCAGGGTTTAATAACAGAGACACAAATCATGCAGACTTCAAGGAGCTTTAATTGATATACTAGAATGTGACGGGCATGAATCACTCAGCCATTCAACAGCACTGTAACATATGGTCAGCTCAATATGCTGCATCTTAAATCGGTTGGTGAGTCGTTGGTTGTCCCATATGGTGGAAGCAATATATTTTTCATGATTTTTAAAAAATACCATGTATTACATCTATTTTTAAAGAAATATGATTGTAACATAGTCATGTTATTAAATTTTCTTTCTATGTCCACTTAAGGTGTTTTTTATTCTTTTTGGGGAAGAGTCCAAAATTTACTCTAAAGAATCTCCTCAAAAAATCAAAATGCTGTCAGAAGACATAAGTATTATTTCTTGACTCATTTACTGTTGAAACAACCTATACTTTAGTGAAGCAGAGAGAGAAATGATGATACCAGAAATACAAACGACAGTATTAGTGTCCTCTTGACCAATAACTTGTAGCAGAAATGAAATGGATGATGAATAATGAGGGATGTAATTTTACCTGCTAGGGAAACTCTGAGATGAAAAAAAAAAAGTAGATTGTCTTTAAGTTTTTTCCTCAAATTGGCTGAAAATTTCTGTTTTAATTTGTATTTATACATTTTGAATTCAAGTGAATAATAACTAAAAAACATATACTTTTTTGATGCTCTTACGTCCTGAACTATTTAGAGTGGCTAGTTGAAGGCTTCTGTGGAAGGGCACACAAATATCTACTTACAGTATACTGAGCAGTAGTTATTCAAACATATATAAAAGCCTGTTAAATTTAGCCAAGGTGTAAATATGTTATTCCTGGGACAAGAGTCTGGCAGAGTATGGAAAAGCTTTAGCACTTGTATTAGTAAACCTGACAGACTTGAGAAAGGAGTATTGTATCCTTAGAACCGTGGCTGCCAGAATTTAATGTCAACAATTAAAATTTATTTTGATCCTTACCTAGTGTTTATTACTGTTTGTATACACAACAGACCTTACTAATACAGAGATGCACTATTAGATGGAATTACCATCTGTTCAGAGCGAAATGCTGGCATCTGTCTTCGAATCTAAAACTAAAATGATATTATTTCAAACAAAACAAAATTAACTGCTCTTTACTTACCAACTTCATTTTTGTGTACATGTGTGTGCATACACACATGGGAAAGGCTTGTTTGTAATGACCTGTGTAGCAACATCTATATTTAGATATATGACTTCAACATAAGCTGTATGGACCATCTGTCTTTATTGGACTTTTTTGTGCCCTCTGCTACACAATGGCATTCAGCAATCATGGGCTTTTAAATACTGTTTTAGCTTTATAATATATTAAATATGTATTATATAGCAAGACATTAAAACTACATAATTAAAATACACAAAATGTGACTTTGAATCCACTAAAATGTAGTGCGCTCATTATTTTGACAGATGTGTCTTAACAGAACGTGACTAAAAAAAATTAAATAGGTAAAATTATAGTTGATTCATCTTTCAGAAAGTAGCTACAGGTACCACAGTGACACCTTTAGGAAAATATATACTGTATCTTTTAGTCTTGGATATTTTTAATTTCAGCATTTAGTACCATGCTGGGCTAGTGCTACAGATCTATTTTCAGACTTGTCTGTTCCCGTGAAGAGTTTGGTTTTCTCTTTTGTTTTGGGTTTTTTGTGTTGTTTTTTTAACTTATGTAACCTATTATGTACATTCTTCTGCTGTCTTGACACACAAGAATTCCCAAGCATCAATGAGACTGTAGTTTAAATACTAGTTTTATAGCGTGGATGTTGCTTTCTGAAAGGGTAGGCTTCTTTTCCATATATCACAAAATAATAAATTTTGTCATGCCAGTGTTTAATGCATGTACACAGTGCATTAACTGTAACTGTAGTACATTTATTTGTGCTAGAGGAGACTTGAAAATGATTAAAAAATCAATACTTCCCTGTCAGAGAAGCAAGTGTTACGATGCATTTAAGTAGTTAATTGCATAAGCCCTATAAAAGCTTCAGGTTTGGGTATCAGAGATGCAATAATTATGGTCCAAGTAACTGCCGTTTATTAATATTAGACTTTAAGGGAAGATATAGTTATTGTCATGAGTGTTAGTTAGCTTTATACATTTTAGAAATAATGAATTTTAGCGTTTCTGTTTTACCATCAGTGGGCTGAACTGGAGGGCTCAACCTCTTATGTTCCCATTTAAAATGCTGACGTACACTAGTTCCCTCAGAGGTGAAGTTTTGATTGTTAAGCCATGTTTTCTATTTAAACTTCTGCATTAATACCACAATTCATTAGTGCTGTGCCCTACTTATGCAGGAAAGCTTATGACCTCACGCTGCATTACTTCAATTTTGACATTGTAAATTTCTGCCGTAGCGTGCGATACTAATTAGATTGTGAAGTCATAAATGATGCCTAAGCAGGAATTTACAGCACATAGCATCATTGGCAGTTTCCCAGTTCCCCCACTCCCTGCTTTCTCCAAGAAGAATATTTCTCAACTTAGACTGGGACAAAGCAAAAAAAACCGAAAGAAAAAAACCCCCAACCTCAAAGTAGCAACATGCTCCAGACAAATAGGAAAAATGAAAAATATCTTAATGATTTTGGCGATGTGCAAATGTTTAAGAGGATGTTATCAATTCATTCTAAATGAAGCAATCTCTCTTTCTTTAAAGAAAGCACACTATGTGTACAATGTCGTGCTGTAAAGTAATATGTCAGATTTCAAAGGCCCATATTTTAATTCAGGTTTTATTGTTCTTGAAAGGCGTTTATTGCTCTTTACTATGTCATTATGGGAACAAGTAATTTTTATAAGTTGTCATTGTATTTCACTTCCTAGGTACAAATGAAGTTTCTGTTGTTAAATCCTTGTCTTTATCAAGGAAAGAAGGAGAAGGGAAAAAAAAAACCCAACAAGATGAATACAGATTCTATAGGTAGTAGAGTGTTCTTGTACTTCTCAAGATGATGTCATTTGTTGTTTCAGTGACAGTCCACTTCCCACCTTTATGGCCATCTTGCCATTGTCCAAACAGGTCATGCTGCCCTCCAGTGGCTTACTGTACAGTATTTTTAAAAAAAAATTAAAAAATTTGTTCATAACTTAGTTATAGAGTGACTAATGCTATCAAAATGTTTAAAAGAATGTCAGAGTATTGGTCTTAATGGTAGGAGGATCATTTTAATAACATCTTATTTTAATACCTTCATGAAAGTAATCTCGCATGGAGTCTTTCTGTGTAGGGGTGTTGGCAGGGAAAAGTTAGAGAGGATCATTTTCTTGAACTGAATAATTATCTGCACATATGCTGATGTCTTGTGTGCACACCGTGAGGAAAGCAACCTCATGGGTCTTCAGTATCATGGACTGAGAGCTGTTTTGCTCCTGACGACAAGGATAAGTTCAGTGACTTGTGTTGTCATGTGCCATATTGCTGAGATGTAACAAGAGTTAATTAAGTGTTCAGATTCTTCTTTGGTCTTTTACACAAATTCAATGCTGGAAGTGATGCAGATCCATTCTTACAGCGTGTGGCATGAGAGGCTAATCAAGGAAGGAATACAAATACACTTTTTATGTAAGATGCTGATTCAGATTCTTAAAGATTATGTAAAAAAATATTTTTGGATATAATACTAAAGACATTTATCCAAAGCCTGAATAAACAAATAAGGTATTTCTTGTGGAATTGAAAATAAGTTCCTATAGAGATGAAGAATGCCTTTTCTGTTTGTTTTTTTTCTTTTTTTTGTTTCCCTAACAAAGCTTCTATGGATAGCTGTGAATATTCTTAAGATAATTAGAAACTAAAGCAGGTTCTTTTGCTAAAACTCTGTGCAATAAATTATATCCCAAGTATTATGGATAATGATACCTAGATAATATTTTTTTTTTAAATGCACAGCTCCAAGAAAACTCAGTGCCCCTCGTGTTGAAGGAATGAACAGCACAACGGTAAAGATAAATTGGAATGAACCTGAAGAACTTAATGGACCTTCTCCCATCTACCAGGTGGAAAGGATGGATGCATCTTTAGCTACATTGAGTACAGAAGTAATGAAAGGGATCCGTTTCCCAGGAAATGGATATTACAGATTTGCTAGTTCCACTCTCCCCACCAATACATACTTTACAGGTAAATGAGTTTAAATGACTTACAAAATGTACCAGTTGTACTCTGCATTTATTTTACCATTTATTAGCATTTTCTATATAATTTTCATGGTAAAATCTGTACTTATTAATTTGCAAGCATAATGTGATTATTAGTGATGTATAGGCTATTTCTACTCTCACATAAAAAGCCCATGGAAAATTTTATTGGACATGTGGGATTTGTATTCTCTTGCCTTTGGACATAGAGATGTACATGATGGTGAATGTTGCTGCATATTTGACTTATTTCCTAGTGGTAAATATAAGATGGGGTTTATTTATTCTTCTGGGGTAAAAACTTTTCAGTTTTTCAGCACGTTTTCTTTGGTGTCTTTGTGAGGATTCCCAAGGTTGCAGGAGCACTCAAGAAGAGCTTTCTTCCATGTTCAGAGTGTTTGTGTTGTGGCCCTGTTTGTTTTGTCAGGGAAAGACAAAAGGCTGCCAATCTGACAGAAGTCTGGTGTTTCTGGGCCGCTGGGTATTATCCCCTCTCTTTTTTACCTAGTTATTTTGGAACTGGGCATTTTCCAGGTCGAAGCAGAGCAATTATCCTGTGTCCTGTGAATCTCATTATATCTTCATGCCTTGGGTTGAGCAACGATATAGCCAGTATACTTTTTTTGAAAATTCCTAAATGAACCTGTTTGCTTTTCTGAGGTTGTTGCAGAGGCATTACATTGGTCTGCATGAAGTATGAGGTTTTAAAAGTACAAGAAGAAATGTCAATGGAAGGTGGAAAGAAAAAAAAAAGGTGTATGAAAGGTGTGTGTGTTTATACACATGAAGTCATGAAACTGAGAGCAGGAAGGGGAAACAGTGAGAAGGAGAGTTTTAGATGGCATGCTGATAGTGCAAAGGCCCCACCGCAGTGTGGTGCAACCTAACGTTTTACTAAGCTGTGTGTTGAGATGGGCTGCAAAAACCCTGCAGCATTGTTGGCACCCAAAAGAATGCCAGAGACCTGAAGAGGACAGAGTAGCTGATAACCTTTGTCTTCTGAGTCATTACAGGTAATTCTAGGAAGAATATGTGAGCATGGATATCTGGGTACTTGTAAATATGTGTGTGTACAAGTTCAGTTTGCACACCTTCTCATCTCCCTGTTATCACCCAGTGATTCTGATTAAAAAAAAAAAAGTTGAAGATCACTTCAGGTTTTTTTTTCTTGCTAGGTCCTTACTTGACTGATAGTCAAATAATAACAACAAGTGATAATGTGTTAGTTAAATATTGACACCATGTTGACTTGCAAAACCTGTGTCTGTGCAGGAATCTGTAGGAACAGCTGGTGGGCTTCTTTCCTCATCCAAATTGCTCAATGCTTCTCCTGATATCACAGTTTGCACCCATTATTGTATGTTTAGTAAAAAATCTTTGATGTATTTCTCCTGGTGTCAGTTGTGATCTAACACCAAAGGAATTGGGAAGCTGCAGGTTTTTCTCACTGGAGCTCCAGTCAGCCTTTCACCGTAGTTTAGTTAAATAGTTTAATCAGACATGTAAAGAATTGAGTATGTCTGAATTTCTTTCTTCTCATACAGTAGTCTCTGAGTGTGTTGTGGAAGAGGGTGTTGTGTTGCGGGGATTGTTAACAAACCTGTCTATTTGTAACCAGGCAAGCCCAGCACTGATCTACCCAAGTGCTGATTCACTCTGGGGTTCGGTTATGCTCCCCAAGATTAGACTGAGACATTGAATAAGGCTTATTGAGATGGCTGAGGGGATTTGTGAGAGTTTTTTCTGGATGGGTTGGGAGAAGATGCTAAAATAAAGCTCCCTTCATACTGGTACCTGATGGCTGGTAATGGTGTGTGGGTAACTTTATTATTGCTTTGGGTTGTGTTCTTTCATTTAGACTAGCTCGCTTAGTCTGAGTATCTGTAGATGACTTAGAACCAAAATATGTTAGGCAGTTTGTCCAGACATCTGTTGTTGATGTCTGACAGTCAAGTTAAAGCAGCATCTTTTGGTACCTAAAAATATGCTATTCAGGTACTTGAAAACTCAATAAAGTTTCTGAGAAATATACATCTGGATTTTTCTAAGTAGATATCAGTCCTTCTTCCAAGCCATGATGGAGAGAAAATTATAGCAAATTCAGGAGAGTTTAGACAGACACTTAAGGGATCTGCACTTGTTTTGTTGTTGGGACCTTCTCTTATTACCCATCTCTGAAGACAAGCAGTTGGCAATTGTGCTTTATATATGGAATGACTTTAGTGTGCGTGCAGCTGTGTACATTTTTGACACAAAAGTGTGCCAGCTTGTATATGTCAGTCAGCAGACAGATCCTTCTTAGTGCATCTGGGATCTCCCACTGCTTATCCAGAAAAAGATAGATCAGTTTATTCATTGCTAATAAATGCAGTTGTCCTCACTATCTCCCTGGCTGGTCTTACACTCTGAGGTGCAAGTAATAGGGGCAGATGTATTATCTGGGAAATTTTCCAAATTCATCGTTAAAAAAAAAAAAAAGTTAGGCAATAAACACTGGCTATACTAAGCAGTGTCCTTCTGTCTGTAACAAAGCCTCCAGCTGCACAGGAAGATGTGCTCTGAGTACACATTAGATGACAGGAAGTCAGGTAAAGAAAAGGATAGTTTCTGCCAGAACTGTCCACGTGCAATTTCTCAGCTCTTCCAACTGTGAAGTGTTTTAAGCATCTCTTAATATAATTTCACCAAAGATGCAGGCTTGAGTTTTTAATACTTTTTCATATCACTTGAAGTTCTTGGCTACAACAGCACTCATCATATCTGTCAACATACCACTAGGCAAAGGAACTGTTACTAGTCATTTCAGTAAGGAGCTCACTGGATTCCCATCACTCTGAAGATTGGGATATTCAAGTTCCCATCTTCCTATCTTCCCCATGGGACTGCAAAGTGATGTCATTCTGATTTATAAGATGTGGAGCTGAAGTTTGGATTCTACTTAGTGCAGGAGTTTATACTTAAAAGGTCTTCTAAAAATGGCTAGGCTTTACAAATTAGTTATTTCATGTGATTTTCAGTACAGATTGTGTGATGCAGCTGTTGGTCTAGAGTCAGAATACTGCAGTAGCATTTCTTTGTCTTTGGTTCTCTAGCAGTCAAGAGAAGTACTGTCTATTTTATACAGGGTGTGGACAGGAAAACTTTGACATCAAAGAACTGTAAATAGCCAGATGTCTGATTATCTTTTAAATTCACATTATCCTTGTATTATCTCTTTAACAGTCTAATGGCTAGGTCCAAAGAAACCTAAGGATGGAGGTAATGAGGAGGAAGTCATGTAAAGCTGTCTTTCACTGCAAACAAGTGGATGAGAATAGTTCTGTAGGGAAGTTAGGATCCTCCTGTACTTTGTAGCAAAGGTTTAACAAGGCTTACAAGTAAGATCCTTTGAGACCATTGGATAAAATCTGTGGAAAACAGTGTGCTGAACTGCTGGAGTATGTGTTTGTATCAACAGCAAGACAATGGGTATATTTATGAAAAGAGCTTTTCCTCAATTCCTTTTTGCTCCTTGGTTTGGAATTGAGCCTGAATGGATGAGAAAAAAAGCTGATGTATGACCTTTTGACCCATGTAAATAAGCCCTGCTTAGGATCGTTTGGTTCTAATTTGAGTCACTACCTTCTCTTCAGGATTCCTAACTCACAAATTATCTCCCAAGGGTTAGTTTTAAAATTTTCTTTTACAGAGAGTAAGGGATCACATTTTTCTTTGAAAACATGACTGCCTGAGAAATAATATGTGCAACCTATTGAGCATATTAGTGGGTACTATGCCTTCAGACAGGAACAGTGCTACTGTTTAAACTTTGTAGAGAATCAAATCAAAAAGCTGTACAATAGTTGGGTTTTTTTTTCTAGAGCAAGTATATTGGATTAAGCTCCTAAGGAGAGAGAAAGCAAATGGTCATTTTTTCATGTTTTATTGAGCTATTAGATGCCAAACTACTGAGTTCTTTCAAGGAGGAACTTCTAGATCCAAAGAGCAACTGGTTGCAAATTGAACCCTGAATGTCTCTTGGTATAGTGACATCTGAGCTAGGAGGACTGCAATTTAGTTGTCTAAAGTACAGGCATGAATTACACAAATCAGTTTTTGAATCTTTGGTCTGATTGATCCATTGCCAGACTGTCTGTGGCAGAGCTGATGGGATAGGGCCTATTATAATTAGGAAGGCTAGAAATTGCAATCAGTTGGACACATGAACAAATGAGAAAGCTCCTTGAACTCCATGATACGAAGATACAGTCGAGCTCCCTGAAGAGAAACTCAGTGTATCTCTCAGTGTATGTAAGAACTGCTCACTGTGTAAAGAGTAACTCAGTTGTCACAGAAGACAGACATCACAGAAAGATGGGTGTGCAGAAGGTTATCTTGCTCCCGACCCCTCAAAGTGACACCGCGTTTCAATTTTAACATTGACCGTAAATGTACGCTTCTGATATTGTAGTGTGTCATGATATTGTGTCATTTGAAATACAATTTGAGCTTGATATCAGGAGTCATAATTACACATCCATATGTGAAGGGAAGCATTTACTTATTTAGTGATAAAATAATTCTTTTTTATTCAGGTGGATGAAGTTCTTTGTGATATTTTTAAACCAGTTGAATTAGTGATTAATATTTTATTGTGATGCCTCTTGGATGCTATTTGTTTTAAAAAAAAATTATTTATGTAGTACCAATGAAAATGCAGTCCACTCTGAAGAAACTTTTATATTCCTTTGAATGAAAGTTTTCTAAAATAGGATACTACACTTCAGGAAGAGTCTTGCCTGGAATATGTACTCTTTGCCAACCTCTTCATGATGCAAATTCAGCTCTAATAATTAGGAAATAACTGTATGAGGTAAGATGATCATATATTCAGCATTACAAGTAGAGCTTTTTTACAATGACATTTTTAGTGTCATGAAGTGGTCTTAAAAACCTGTATTTAAAAAAAATAATCTATGCTAGTGTTTTTACTGCCAAATTGTGACTCATACACACACACATTTCTCAGAGTTGAGAATCTTTCCAGTAACAATGTTTCTTAATGAGTTAGCCATGCAACACAGCACAAGTGTGGTCTGCATTTGTTCTGAGCAGAAGTGCTGAGAGTGGCTGTGGTCATTCAGTGGTTTGGTAGCTCTTCATCACAGTGAGCAATTTGCAATAATGCAAAACATGTTCGACTCCATATAACCTTAAGCAAACACTAGTGGAAGGCACAAATATTTTACTTAGTGTATGGAGCCAAATAAACAGACCTTTTCTAACATTCCCAAGTTGGAATGCATTGTGACTGAAGACCAAGCAAATGAGCATGATCGGAGGTCTAAAAACAAAGAAAGAGGAAAGGCTGAGGAAAATGTGGTTGTTTAGAAAAATCAAGACTAAAAGGAGACATGGTGATGGTCTTAAAGAATGTAAAAACATGTAGTTCAGAAGAAGAGATGGAACTTTTATCCATGTCTACTGTGTGTAAAGGAGCAATGGTCTCATAAGTTTAAAGTATAGCAAGCTAGGTTGTCTTCTTACAGGATTTTTTTTCTGAAAGACAAGCTAGTTAAGCAAAGGAATACATTGTTGTGGAAAGAAAATGAAAGCTCTGATACTGAAGAATTTAAAGAACAGTTGAATGAGCACTTGTCAGGAATAACCTAGATAAAATTGATTCTGCTTTGAAGTAAGTGCATTGATTGTGTGACCTATAAGAATGTTTTCTAAACATATATCCTATTTTGTCAACTGAGATTAACTCCGTGAAACTGGGCAAGATGTTAATTTCACCATATAGCTCTTAGAAGGAAAGAGCTGCCTTCCCTGGGGAATTTTACATAGATACAGATCTGTTTTACAATTTTCTCTAAAGATGGAAGGTTGTGAGTTGGACAAGTTCTGCTTCTACTCAACTTTTGTCCTCTAGATGTTTTTCAACCTTTCTTTTTGTGACTAGTGATAAGGTTTCGGATGGCTAGAAATTAGTTATAATCACTAAATAATAGAATAGTAAAGTAATATAGGTTGAAAGAGAAGTCTTCTGGTCCAACCTGGTCCAACCTCCTGTTCATACTGAGAACAACTAGACCTGCTTAGGCCTTTCTGTTTTATCTCCCTATGTAGTCAAATATATTTCCACAACCTCTGATAAGTCTGTTCCAGTTTTCTATCTGACCAGCATTTTGCTAATTTTTCCCCTTATATCTATATAAAAAAAATAAATCTGTATTTGAACTTGTGCCTCTCTGTCACCATGTAGCCCCAAGAAAGTATGGTTCCATCTTTCTGTCCTTCCATGAGGTAATTGAAGGCAAAATCATCTCCTCCAGCTTTACATTCTTAAGACTGATCAAACCCTGTTATCTTGACCACTTATTATATTTCATGTACTTTGTCCCTCTGCTTATCTTGGTGTCCCTCCTCTGCATTCATTCCAGTGTGACAATTTTTTTTTTTTTAATTCAAGAGTATCCAAAACTATTGCAGGGCTTGCCAGCCCTTGGTGAATTTCACAAGGTTCCCATCAGCTAATTCCTACAGCCTGTCAAGAATCCTTTGAGTTGCAGTGCATCAATTTTTTATTGCCTGCAAATCTTTTGATAGTACTCTCCATCCCGTTGCCCAGGATTCATTTTAATGAATAAAAATCATAAACAGAATTGGTCCCAGTACCTGTTCCTTGCAAATGCTGCCCAAAGGACTTTGTGCCACTTGTCACAAACCTTGTGAGTTCCATTGTGTTTCAGTTGGGGTTTAGTTGACATGGTGGTATTGAACAGACAGTTGGACTTGATCATCATAGAGGCTTTTTCCAACCTTAAAGATTCTGTAATGCTATGACTGTTCAGCCAATTTTTTATGCAATCTGTAGTCCCCTTGTTGTCCATCTCTTTCTCTGGCCTGATAGCAAGAATCCTATGGGAAACCATGTTAAAGTCCTTGCTAAAGCTATGGTACGCAACATCCATTGCTTTCCCCTTTCGCCTGGGGAGCTAGTCCATTTGTAATAGAAGTCAATCACATTGGTTGGGTACAATTAACTTGCCCATAATAAATCCATGTTGACTGTTTCAAATCATCTTCTGGTCTTTTGGGTGTGTGAATATGGCCTCCTACATAGTGTCTGTGAGGTCAAATATTAGGCTGACCAGTCTGTAATTTCCACCAATCTATAGACATGACTTTACAGCAAATGCTATCAAGTTTGCTTGCTTCAATCTTATCCTAAAAAGACAAAAAGAATTGAAGGAATACAAATCTCACTTTTTGCTTAGTTTGTCTTTATGTATCTTTGTGACTCAGCTGGCATTTTTCCTTACATAGCTTTTTTAACAATCATCTTTTTTCATTTCATTACATTCAACTGAAGAAGGTAAACAAAGTTTTTTGAGGGGAAAAACTATTACAAAATAAATTCTCACACCAAACTTGCTAATACTGGAAGGGAAAGGAACAGATTTGTTTAGATGACTTGGAGAGCGCACTTATATCTCAGGGAACTTTTGATATTGCTACTGATTTTTCAGATTTTTATACTAAATCATATGCTACAGAGCTGTTGGACAGCTGTCATTTTATTGTGTCCTTTCTGTGTAGGTTGTTGCCACAGAACTTCTTCTTTGTAATTATTTTAATTGCCAACTTCTTAAATTTTCTCCTCTTGTCTTTACAAAGGAGCAATTTGAACCCAACCTTCCTCTACAGTGAAAGAAAGAAAGATAGAGATCTTCTGTGTCACCGTCAAGTGTCTGGCTTCAGTTAGAAGGGGAAACATCCTTTTTTTTCTGCCTAAGGACTGTTTGCAGAGACATTTTAGTAAGAATTTTGTCGTAGTATGTAAAATGAATTCAGTTTCATTCTGAAAAACATGTTCCTTTCTTCCTTCCTTCCAAATCCCAAGAAGCCTAAAGATAGGCAGCAAGAGAGGAGCTGCCTATAGAGAAACAGGAGTGATCCGGCACAACAAAGTGAACTGTGCTGCTTTATGAACAAAATAACTTAAAACATTTTCGAACATGCACAACAGGGACTTGGGCAGCAAATAGGCCAAGCTGATGCTGACCTTGCCAGTGTTAGAGGGGTAATATTTTCACTAAGGTGCACTGGTTTTGTTAGGCATGGACATACTGTCTATCAGTATCAAATATCTGCTTTTTCCATCTTTTTTTTTGTTGTAGAAAAAAATCTATGTAGCCACTACAGAGGAGAGAAAAGATTCTCCTCCCTCTTTCAGTTTAACAGATCAACTATGCAGCACAAGCATTGGCCTGCAATTGCATTTAAAAAAAAAATTTCTTCTTTTTATCTACTTGGCTGTAATGCCAAAGTATGTTTTCACCACTGTTGTGTGACATTGTGCCGAATGCTTAAAACCAGGTTCTTTTTTGCTTGTGCATGGAAGCTTTAAGAGCATGTAGCAGTCCCAATGTGGAAGATGTAAAAGCAGCAGCTTTCCTATTCTATCAAGCTGCCAGTGGAAAAGCTCTTTCCCAGACTAGATAGTAGTTTCAGCTGTCTGCTTCTGCAAAACCGGTTACAGGATATTGGGCCTTTGATTATCATAAATACACCACATGGCCTATACTCTGTGAAACAGTGGTTCTTCCACCTTCGTCCTGACTCTAGCTGTGCTTCTGTAAATGTTGTGTAAATATGGTTCTCTGTTCCAAAGTGTAGTGCACATTCTTTCTGGAGATGAAAAACCTAAGAATTAGCGGAAGAAAAAATTTTTATCAATTATTTCAAAGCCCATGTGTATTGCCAAGGGTAATAAAAGTAGTTACTCTCTACCAAGCTTGTACTTCTTATAAACTGATCTGAGAGTGTAACCGCTCATGTATCAAGGTATTTTATACAAGATTAATTTCCACCAGTAAAGCATACCTATATATTTGGTATTTCTTTTCCTTGCTTGTCTCCAGCAAAAAAATGCTGAAATGATTTGATGTGGGAACTCTGTACAGGGGTCAGCACAAAGAATAGCCATTGAATTTAGTGAGAGTGACTGTGGAAAAATATTTTTTGTCTTAGTAACTAGTCTGGCCTTTGTTTGGTTAGAATGGAGCACTCATGCATTAGTTCAGCTCACCGAAGAAGCCAAAGGTGGGATTATATTCTGTGTTTACAAGAGTGAAAAAGGAGAGGAGAGAGTTCAAGGAGACTTTCTGTTCTTTGTGCCTCTTCTGTGTGCAGCAGTGATAGTGGGTACCCTTGTATAAGTCTCTGAAAATAAACAGTTATGGAAGCTCTGTGTTTTGCTTCAGGCAGGACATCTTCTGGGAATCCTTTTGTGCTTGTGCAGTGCTAAGAAAAGGTGTGAGATGGAGGGATTTGTTGGGAGGGAGATTCAGGAAAATAAAAGTTGCTGAAAACAGAAGGTAGAAACTGCATGAAAGCATGAAGTTTACTTAATAAAAAAAATAAAATAAAAGGAGGCAAGGGAAGGTGCCAAGCATCTCTTGGAAGATTTTCATGTGGGAGATCCATGCATTAAATGGAGGCTCATTTCATTTAGGTATGGCAATGCAGCTAAAGCAAGGACTGAAATGAGGTCAAAGAAAGAACTTGAAGCAGGTTTGAGCATAGAAAACAGTAAATCAGTAGATGTTCATCTTTGAGAGTGAATGTATGAATGTTCCTGGAAATTCTCAGACTCAAATTACAGGCTATTTCCAATGCTTTCCATTTCCTAGTGCAATTTTGTGGGTCTTCCAAACCAGTACTTTAGTATAGAACCATAGAATCATGGAATGGTCTGGGTTGGAAGGGTCTCCAAGGATCATAGAGCTTCCACCCCCTGCCACAGGCAGGGCCACCAACCTCAGGCCTGGATCTACACAAGGGCCCCATCCAACCTGGCCTTGAACATTTCCAGGGATGGGGCATCCACCACCTCTTTGGGCAGCCTGTTCCAGCACCTCACTACTCTCTCTGTAAAAAAATTCCCCCTAATATCTAATCTAAACCTTCCCTTCTTCAGCTTTAGTCCATTCCCCCTTATCCTGCCATTGTCTACCCTTTTAAAAAGTTGATTCCTTTCCTGTTTGTGTGCTCCCTTCAGATACTGGAAGGCTGCAATGAGGTCCCCCTGAAGCCTTCTCTTCTTCAGGCTGAACAAGCCCAGCTCCTTCAGCCTCTCCTTGTAGGGGAGGGAATCATAGAATCATAGAATGTGTTTGGTTGGAAAGGACCTTTAAAGGCCATCTAGTCCAATCCCCCTGCAGTAGGCAGAGAGACCTTTAACTAGACCAGGTTGCTAAGAGCTTCATCAAGCCTGAGCTCCAGACTGCCTCCAGTACTTTGTAAGAGTTTTGTCAGATTCTTATATGCTGGTGTAGCTGAACTGGTGATCCAAAGTAGTTTTAAAGAGAGGGATTTCATGTGAAGTAATAGCCAAAACAGAATATTCCTGTAGCTTTGATTTTAATAAATAACAACTTTCTGATGCCTTTTACTCCTCTTGCATTTTGAGTTTGTGCTAGAACCAGAAGGCTGAAACAATGACACTTGGTCAAGATTTCACCTAGACAAATCATGCTAAATTCTCTTCTGGTTTTGGTGGTGCAGTTACACTCCACCTGCTTGGAAAACGTTGGGTAGTCCAAAGCAGGATGGAAGGAATTCTATTATTTTTGATGCTGCCTCTCTTTTCAAAATTCTTTCTTAATTCTAAATGATTTCAAATCTTTTTCCAATTATTTACACACCCTTTAAAGCAACATTACATTGAAGAAAAGCCTGTTTTTCGGCCCTCTTAGAAAAGGTTGTTGGATATGGACAAAAGAATCTTAATTCATGGGAGGATAGCCAGTGAAATGAAAGGATGGGGCAGGACAAGCTCTTGTATGAATTAAATTATTTATTTTTGAGGAGCAGTTTGTGGACTGAATGAATGTTATCTGTTCCTCCTATTAGTTTCTGTTGAGAGTTTTCATCAAGGATGAAGCAAGGAGAGGTTAGTTCTGTATATGCTGGCAAGATCCTTCACGTGAAATTAATGCTTTCTGTCTCACATTTGGTCTTTATTTAGATTATTTCTGTAAAGGGTTATTCAGTCCAATGACTTGAGGGAGACATTGCATTTGACTAGTACCGAGCCTTTAAATTATGTCTCCTTTTAACATACCAGTTCTTTCTGATACTGTGTTTTTAAATGGTGAAGATATAACTACTGAATTATGTATTGGCTGGAAGTGTGTAGAGTCATGCATTGATTATGATTGCATTGTGAATTTGATCAGGAAATTTTCATAATAATAATATAAGGAAGCTTTTCACCTTCTAATTGATTTTCAGGGCGATTAAATTAAGACCTTGTCTAAGTACGACTGTCCTTATCAATTACTGGCAGAATAGAGAAATTAAAGGATTAAAAATTTACGTGTGTTAAGATTCAGTATTTAACGTCTAAAATCAATCAGATCATAGACTGAATAATTCCATTATGACAAAACTATCATTCAGGATTAGACTGTGGTAACTTTGAGGAAAAAAAGACTCTCTGCACTAGCACATATGAGAAAAATTAAGATTGCCAAATTAAGGGCCTAGAATGTAGGAAATTGAATTAAAGCAGCATGAACTTAATTCAACCTTGTTATTTTTATGTGTTATGATGGCATGTAAACAATTGATTAAAATCTTCTTATTTGTAGGTTCTGTGTATGGACCAGATGTTACCTTTTAAAAATTCTTACTGTTCTGTATATGGCTTGACATCTGTTTTACTCTACGTATCTAATTTTTAAATGTAGATTTTAAGGTTTTTTTCCAGTGCTATTTTTACTGGAGTACCCAAGTACTTTGTAATCATTAATATTCAATTTTACAACACTTACTAATTTTGTCTTATCAATGGGGACTTTGGGTAAAGAAAAAAATTAGCATTCATAAGAATGCTAATTTTGAGTGCTCAGTTTTACATAAATAGGACATGAGTTTTCAGAGTAGTTCATGTATTTAAAGTAGAGTTTCCACAACCCCTGTTCAATTAGGAACACTTAACACTTCCACAGATCTCTGTGGGGTGTTTAAATGCAAGCACTCAAGAAATATAAAGATTGCATAACAAGTGAATAACACTGAAAAGTTTGACTTAAGCGATTTGTCTCAGCTTGAGTAAGAACTCTGTGGTAGCACTACGGACAGATTTCTCCAGTGACATTGAACTGCACTAGCTATGAAACTGTCCCTTCACTTTCCATAGTCCCCTTCCACTTTCATTAAAGAACCACAGAGTGCTACATCAAATAAGACAAGCTTCTGTGCACAAAATCCTTATTTGCTACATGAATTCTGTTTTAGTTGCTGAACATCGTAAAATCCTTGAGGCAGATATCTTATGGGAAATGTGTGTTTGTATAATTGTAGACTACATCATTATTCATCCTCTATTTGTGTATGCCTTAATTTTTTGTAGCCAGTTCTGGTTTTCCATTTACAAAATTTTGAGAGTTTACTTTTACATGCCTGCTGTGGCCTATATAGTCATTCTGAATAGTAATTAAAAGAAAAAATCTCAATGTCATAGGAGAATCCCAGACATATCCATCATGTGGAACATTGCTGACTAATACAGTTGTCAATGGGTAAAAATCTTTAATATTCATGAAATCTCTTTCTGATCTGAACTGCTAGAGACACTGACTGCTGCACTAGATGACAATCTGTATGTGAAGGATAAAGTGTGTGCTTTCCCACTGTATTCTGTGTTTGCTAACAGCATATATTTTCAACTGGATTTGTAAGGAGTTTTTACTAGTGGTTATAAGTTCTTCTGGGTTTTTTTTTTCCCTATTTGTTTCCTTTTTTCCATTTCTCTTGCTTTCTCATCCTTTTCCTGCTTTGACACCATCCATTGTTTCTTACTCCCTTCCCCCCTCCCCCCCTTTTTTTTTTCCCCTCTTCCTGTCCTGGTTTGACCATTAGAATGTCCTTGTCTGTCTTCTTTCTGTGTTCTTCAGAGTGTTGTCACCTTTTTAATTTTTTTCTTCTCATACTGCCAGCCACCAAGTAGTAGAAAATTAAGAAGCCAAGAGAAAGACTCTTTGCCTTCATTTTAGTATCTAGCCCAACATCAAAATCGGTTGAATTTCACTACCATCCTCTAGCAGGCCATCCTGCAAAGGACTGTTTCCTGACATTGATAAATTTAGACTTAAATCTTTTTTACCTCAGGATAATTGCACCTAACAAATTTGTATCTCCGATCTATAGATATAAGGAACCCAAATACTTTAGTGTAAAACTGGGTAGAAGAGTGATTAAAATGACTTCTTCAAGGCAATAATGAAAAAGTATTTGGCATGAAACAAATATGGTTTTAAAAGATTTTCCTAAGAGAGAATATTTTTGAAAAGTTCTCTGAAACAATAGTGTCAAGGACCTGAGAGGTAAATTTATCAGTACATGCTGCTGTCATTCCAATTTGCAGACCTTGGTGAGGTCCAATACTATTTGTATCTGAGTGGTAGTGGCTTGTTTAACCAATGCAATGACTTAAAAAGTATGTTGAAGTAGCAGCATTTTAATTTGACTGAATCATTGTCAATTGCATGTATGTAGAGAGTTTCTTAAGATTGTAGTAAGCTTTGTCACAATGCTTTTGATACTGGAATTACATTCTTTCTCATAACTTACCTAATAATGGTTTTCTTCAGTAAGTGTATATTTAAAAATGTATATAATTAGACAGTAGATATATGTAGTTTGTTATTTTGACTTGGGAAGTGTAATTTCCTTCCTTGTTCTTTGGGCTATACAATGCCATCTTTCTCAACTGTGAAAAGAAAAGCCTCTAAACCAAATTATTTCTCAAGATACTTCTCCAGAATGTGATGTGAGTGCACATTCTTTTACCAAAGTCCCTATCTTTTCCTCAAGCTGTACATAATTTCCATGAAATGCACTGGAATTGATAGATGATCTCTAAAGAAAGCATTAATGGACAAAATTGTAACCTTAAACCACAGTGCTCTATAGCAACCGAGAATTCAGAAAGCAACTGTTAGCATAACTATGAGAATGAAAATGCAAACCTGCCCAGTAATGTTGTTCAAGTGTATGGACCATTTAATATGGTGACAGAAATGTCATATGTTAAATTACTGGAAGATTCATTGGCCTCAATAGTGATTTGTTGCATGATTTTAAAAAAATATTATTTATTTAAAGACATTCCAGAGAATTATATCCTGTATATTAGTATCTCAAAATACATATAAAATATACAAAATAGATACATACTGTATTTTGTATATCAAAAAAGTAACTATATTCTATCTCTGCATATACCCAAAATGAGATTTGATCGAAAGTAGATCAGTGCTTACTGACTTAAGATCTATAATACCTTAAGATTAATTGGGAGCATAAATGGAGAAGCTGACAACCTGGAACCTTGACTTCTTAAAATTGCTGACCCAATTACTGCTAAGCCCTTTGCTGACATGTTAATATGTCTCTTTAAACTGGTAAATCACCGCCATTTCTGTGTGTGCTAAACTTGGTCTATCCGATGAGGGAAGATGTAAGTTTAATTTAAATAATTATTGACCTATTATGACCTTTTCATTTCACTTGTACTGCTCCTCTCAAGGTAAGCAATTATATTTTTATAGTGTTGGGTGGTAATCAATGTACAGGAGCTATCTTTATTGATTTAAGTAAGGCCTTTGATCTGGTAATCACCAACTATTGCTATCTAGGCTGGCCTTAACTATATCGGATATTACTATGGTTCTTTTGGTTTAAAATATGCAGAATTTAGAATTTTACTAAGATGTAACAGAAAAAGAAAAAACAACCATGATTCCATTTCATAATCTTCATTAGAAATTGGAAACATTGTATTATACAATACATGCCATTTTTAAACTTAGATTTATGTCAAGAACATGATTTTTTTTTTTTTTTTTTTTTAAATCAAGATGATGATCCTTTTGGTGTCAGTTTTACTTAGAGAAAAGCCAGGCTTTCCCCACTGTTTTTTAAATTCTCTACCCATAATGGACGCTATTGGGAAGAAAGTTTAGTTCATTGTCTGGTTTATAAAAAAAATCTGGTTTATACTATAAATTCAGAGTTTCAAACTTTCATTTGGTGGTGGAAACAGATCTGAAATTCTTATTCTGTTTTTTTTAACTAGTATGTACTTTTTGCTATGCATATTGTGGTTTTTTTTTTTTTTTTTTTAAAATACATCCATGTATTAAGAATAACAATTGAAGTAATGGACCATTATCCTTACTCCTTATGCACCTGCTTCTTTTTTTACATCTTCCCTAATCTCTTTTCTGGACATGTTTCTCTCCATTCCCCCCTTTTGTTTTAAGGTAAAACATCAGAAAGCCTGAGTAGATACAGGTTTAAACTGTCTTTATAAAGCTGTGGAATTTGTGATCATTTTGATCAGCTCCTCTAATGAGTTGCAGGGCCCCTGTCCTTCGTGCAAAGGGAGTTCGGTCTTGCTCTGGTGAGCCTTGAAACTAACAGCAGTTGTTTGGGGAGGTCACCAACATAATGAGAAGGGCACTCTTGAGATATCTTGGGCCACTTTCATGGATGGCCACGAAGATTAATATTGGGACCTTACATTTGACCTAATATTCTGTGGAGAGTCTGTGTAGTGAGCAGAGCAAATGGGATGATGTGGCATGGCAGAGAGTGTAAATAAAACTACTGCTTTATGGATTTTTTTTTTATTATTTCTTTTTATTTTGAATGTGAGTTAAAATAGTGCATCTCATTCTTGTTTTAAGGTTGTGAAGGTGTGAGTTGTTCTAAACAGGTGCATGCCTGAGAATCAGTGACAATCTCTGTGCTAGTAGTGGGTGGAAGAAGGTAGGTTTTTGTATGCTGTTGTCTCTGCCAGAAATGACTGGAAGTTGATGTTTTGAACTTGTTCACAAAGAAGTTGATGACATAGGAGAACGGCTAATTGCACAGCAGTGTACTTTCCAGTCTCTCCATTTTGTGATTTCATTACCTGTAAGACCTGTAAAACTGTTACTTTGGAATAATTTTTTCTTTGTCTGTTGAAGAGACATTTTATTCTTTCATTTCGTATTTTGGGTTTATAACCCATTTGTTGTAATTTCACAATTCTTCTGTCAGTTGGTGTTCTGTTTTATATTGCTAATAGGTCTAAATGTGCAAGCACCCACTTTGCAGTTAGCTTAATCCCAGCCTTCTTGTTGAGTCACCCACACTGTTTTCTTCAGTCTGTTGGTCAAAGGCTAAATGAGATGATATGTTAAGGTTGGGACTGATCCTGTTTCAGGTCTGCAGGACTTAGAGGAGAATGGCAGATACATGTGTGTGGGATTTTGGGGGTTTTTAAACTCTAAATGCCTGTAGCAGGAGCATATTCCAATATAGTATTTGATTTTAAAATAATGTAGGTATTAAGGTAAATAGAATCCCTGTCTGCCAAGATCGCTAAGTTTGCCAGGTTTTGGTAGCAGGGGGGCTACAGGGGTGGCTTCTGTAAGAAGCTGCTAGGAGCTTCCCCCATTTCTGCTAGAGCCAGTGCCATCTGGCTCCAAGACAGACCTGTCACTGTCCAAGGCCAAGCCCATCAGTAATGGTGGTAGCACCTCTGGGATAACAGATTTAAAAGGGGGAAGAAAAAATCCAAATACCAGGAGCAATTGCAGCCAGAGAGAGGAGATGAGCATATGTGAGAGGAACAACTCTGCAGACACCCAGGTCAGTGAAGAAGGAGGGGGAAGGAGGCACTCCGTGTGCCGGAGCAGAGATTCCCCTGCAACCTGTGGAAAAGACCATAGTGAGGCAGGCTTTCCCCCTGCAGCCCATGGAGCTCCATGATAGAGTAGATATCCACCTGCAGCCCATGGAGGACCCAATGCCAGACCATGTGGGAGGCACCTGAAGAAGGCTGTGACCCTGTGGAGAGAGGAGCCCACACTTGAGCAGGTTTGGTGTCAGGACTTGTGACTTCATGGGGGACCCACACTGGGGCAGTCCGGTCCTGAAGGTCTGCACCCTGAGGAAGGACCCATGCTGGAGCAGTTTGTGAAGAACTGCAGTCTGTGGGAAGGGCTCATGTTGGAGAAGTTTGTGGAGGACTGTATTCCATGAGAGGGACCCCATGCTGTATCAGGAGAGGAGTGTGAGGAGTCCTGCCCCTGGGAAGGAAGGAGCAGCAGAGACAATGTGTAATGAATTTGCCACAGCCCCTATTCTCTATCTCCTTGAGCTGCTGGGGGGAGGAAGGAGAGAAATTGGGGAGTACAGTTAAACCCAGAAAGAAGGGGGAAGGCATTTTAAGATTTGGTTTTGTTTCTCATTACTCGATTCCTTTTTGCTTGGCAATAAATCAGAAAAATTTATTCTGAGTCTGTTTTGCCTGTGATGGCAGTTGCTGTCATCTGTCCCTGTCCTTACCTTGACTCACGAGCCTTTTATTATATTTTCTCTCCCCTGTCCAGCTAAGGAGGGGAGTGATAGAGCAGCTTTGAGAACCCGGCCTCCAGCCTGGGTCAACCCACAACACTAAGAAATAGAAATAAAAATAACTCAACACTGGGGCAGGTAGTCTTATATTGGGTAAAATTATATGGGTTTTTTTTTTCCTCTTGGAGGGGAAAAAAAAGCTAAAATCCTTGGAAGTTATAAAGGACATTTACTTGTCTTTGGTAGTGCTGCTAAGGTGTTTTTTGCCGCTCTGTATGGAGAACTTGCCAGACAGAGGTGTGTCTGTTCATCAGGAGAATTTTTACATCCTACTCAACATCTCTCTATACAATTCCACCTTCTTTGAGAGTACTCTGCCAAAGCTAAAAGACAACATAAAAGACTTAAATATTTTCCTTGTAGCACTAACTGTTCTGTTTCACACAGCTTTAATCTTGTATCAGATTCCTTCTTAAAACTTTCTGTATTGTATAGCTATATGGGCAAAATATTAATACATTTCACCCAATTATTCTATAAGCATATACCAATAAGAAACAACTTGTTCTTCTGAGCAACTCTGACCCTAAACACGTTCCCTTGGCCCACCATTGTATTTCACAGTGTTTTTCAGTTTGCTGGGGATGAATGTTGAGATAAAAGCGATGTCATCTGGTTTTGGTACAGCGCCGGGTATATGATAGGTATTTAATATTGATGATGATAAAAACAGGCTGCCATGTTTCAAATTAAAACTATTGAACCAGGTCATATCCTGGATATATATGCTCTTATGACTATACTTGCTGATCTGAATTTTTGTCTTCCCACAAAAGTTCATCCAGTTTATTAACCATTCCCTAATACACAGCGTAGATGGCAGGTGCTAGAGTCTTTGTCATTGTGCCCCAAGGCTAAGGCACTCTGCCTGAAGATATTAGATCAGCCAATTTTATCTGTGTTTATAAAACTGGCATGTCTATTTTCTGAAGTCTTCCAGGTAGCCAGAGAGAGCTCTGAATTTTTTTTCCCAGAGACTCATGGGATATTAATCATATGAAGTTATTTTAGACGTTTATATTACGTTGCAAATATTTTTAAACTAATCATATACAGTATGTGGGGAAAAGGGGAAGCATAAGCAAAGAAACCCAACCAAACCCCTCTTGGTCTATCGGGTAAATTTTCAGTATATATCCCAGCATTTAACCATACAAGCCCCATTAATGTTAATGGTCCCAAGCTTTCTTTTATTCATCACAGTGCTGATTGCACTTGGTCAGCTCTTTATCAGTTTGAAACATTGACAGTAGGAGGAGGCGTTCCCTTAGCCAGGCCTGGCTGTTGCAGTGCTCTTTTAACTTAGTCATCCTGCAAATGCTTCCTTAAATGGATTTATTTCAGCAGATCCAAAATACATCAACCGGATCATCTTTCCCTGGTCTTAGTCCCTTTGCATTGGCTCCAATTTGCAGGAGCATTGATTTTAAACATTGATCATTGCTTACAAAGCACTCTATAGTTTTGCGCTTATTTATTAAGCTAACTTGTTACCTGTGCTGCTGCTGGAGTCCTATCTTTATCTTGTTAAGAAGTGATTATTTGCTCTCCGGGTCTGATTATGATTTAGATAATAATCCAAGGCTATTTTTGGAAAATATGTTTGACAGTATTTCTAAAATTTCTGGTTAGGCAGCTCCCCTTTTCCTTCAGTGGTGTCTACTTCACAAATCTCCCAGTGCTTTCTGCAAATGGTCTTGTGCTTGCTATAGTTATTGCAGAAGATATTTTTCTTTTTTGGTCGTATTGTTACAGAGTACTTTGGGTTTTTTTTTTCATTTGTTGGAAAAGCAGGCTTTGCTTTCTTTTAGCTGGGGTGGGGGGAAACCAGGCTTTTGGGGAATGATGCTTTCTGTTTTCTATATAATTTTTGTAGGTGTCTTACTCTGCTGTCCTAAAAAAAGCTATGTAATGTTGTACAAGCAAGTAGTTATAGCATAATATATTTCCTATACTAGGAAAAGGAGGGAACTGCAGAAATACATTCTTTAATTCAGTGAATTAAAGTAATTAATTGTTACTTACACTGATGGCACTCCTCCGTACTGTGCCGAATGTTATTCTTGGAGGGTTCAGAAAGGAACACATGATATACTTGGGAGGGGAGAAGAGGAAATAATTCAAATTTGACCTGAAACTAAGCCTGTCTGTTCAAAACTCTGTTCTGACCGCACTTACATGGATGTAAATTGGGATAAGTGTTGTTATTCTGGGGTAATTAGCATTAGAACAGCTGATGCTGAGTGTGTCCTCATGTTTTCTCCTGAGTAAAGGAAGAATTGGTTAAATAGTAAATATTACCCCATTTTTTATGTAGATAATTATTTTCAGGCTTGGTATTTAATAGTGCTCTTTTATTTTTGTGTACTTAAAAAGTTTCTCGATTTGCTAAAAATGAAAATTCACCAGCAGATGTTCCACCTCTAACAGAATGCATTCTTTTCCTTCTGTAGTAAATAGTGAGAATTTTGGTGTAGTGGAGTTTTAGCCCTTGGGGGATTTTATTTTATGCATTTTCAAGTCATTCAGTGACTTGCTGCAGAGACAGGGAGGGAGGAGGGGGAATCTATTTACACAAATTACAGTCTTTGTTCCCATCAACCTTCATAATTGGATGAACAAAACGTAGGCTAGACTGGCAGGTACAACTATCCCAGGTAATATCTTTTGAGCCAGAAACAAATTATTAAGTGAATTGTGGAACTAGGGTGAAACCTTGTTGGGAAGATTGAAGGAATGTGTGGGAGGATAGGTCTTTTTGAGAATGTCTACTGTTTGGAAGACTTAGTGAATTGTAGAAGGAAAAGATTTTTATCGTAGGATGAAACTCATCCCTTCTACAAAGGTTTTGGCATTATTCATAGCAAGTTCCTTTACAAACAATTTGCATATTTAATTATTATGTTATGAAGGGTTTGATCAGTATCTTAAAAAGACACTGCATTATAAAGACAGTGCTTCTATACTCCAGCTTTCAAATTCAGATGTTTCTCCCCTTTATTTTCCTCCTTTAGGATTCTTGAATCTTTCTTCCATCTGCTTTATCCTTTTCTCTCCTGAATTGTTCCAACTCACTGATCGAAACATGCCAATTTGAGCTACTTATTCTATGAATAAGTATCGTCACGTTAGCATCATTAATTTTCGAAAAATTAGGATATTCCTGTGTAAATTTGGTTATGCTGCTGAGCTGCGTGTGCTAAGGGAGAAAAACAAGGTGAATGGGAATCCTGGGTGAAGCAAAGACCACATAATTGGTTTTACGCCAGACCTTCTGCCTTTCACATGGGCAGGAAAGGGCCAGGGAAATGTCAGAGGTGGAAATCAGGGCAACGCAGTACTCCCGCAGAATTGCAAAGTGGTTGCCAACTGCAGCCTACTGAGCTACTGTCGGCACTCAAAGTTGCTTTAAGACAAGAGCAGTTTTCCTGGCTTTATAAGCCACCAAGTGAAATCAACTCATGCTGAAGAGCCTCAGGATTCCTAGTGCCTGTCATGGGAGGAAATGTGTTAATAGTTCACAAGCAGTCCCTCCCCAGAGCTCTTCCTATGGGATGGGGCTGAGCTGGGTATAAGGTTTCAGATTCCTCTAGAGTCAGACATGATAGTCCAATGCATGCTTTTTACAGCAATCTGGGATCCAAATTAACTGGCAGTTCCTGTGCCTGAGAGCCCAGCTGACGGCAGCTCGGTGCAGGGGCAGCATTCACACACCCACATAGCCAAGAGCCCCATGCTGCTCCAGCTGTTGGCCAGCTTGCCTCTGAGGCTAGCCCATTTTACACTAGATATGCCTTGCTGCTACACAGTTCAGCCTTTTAGTAGCAAAACACAGGCTAGATAGATTTTTTTTTTTTTTAATAGAACCTTTTTTATTTCATATTTTAGTGCATCTCTAAATATGGATTTTGCGTTGTTAAGGATGAGGTGAGCAATTTTCCCCCAGTTCCCTTACACTGCCCCAGCATTGCAAGCAAAACTTTGAAATAATCAGTGGGAGTTAGATAGTCTGACTGTCAGTTTGGATCCTCAGGCAACACAAGGGACAGGAAAAAAAGGTGACTTGGAGCCATTGTTACAGCCCGTTAGCAAGAATTGGGGGTTTTTTTGTTTGTTTTGAATATGAATGTTTTCCTACTAGGCGTTACAAGTGGTAAAGACACAAAAAGGGTCACACTGGAAACAAAAGAATAGTGTCTGGTACTTCATAGTAATGTTGTATGTCTAATCACCCACTCTTTGATTTAATCCATTACAATATTGTAATCAATCACAATTTTCTGTGTTGCAGAAAGTCTTGTACTTTCAGGGAGGGAGAAGAAAGAAAAAAAATTATCAGTGATTTTAGCAGGAGAGGAGAAATTTCCTTATTACCATCACTCAGAATTAGTCAGTCATGTATTCTGTAATCACTCATGTTTTAAGCAATAATGTAAAAATCAACACAAAGGCAGGCTACAGCAAAGTGGTCTTTAATTCAAGAATCCCATAAGGAATTAAAATTCTGAAAAGATGACATAGGATCAATCAATAGCTGCCTGAAAATATCACAATATATGGAAGCTAAATTACATCATGCTATGTGAAAGAAATTGTCAAGGAAAACATCTTCAGTATCGTCTTTATCTCTTTTTATTTAGATTAACAAAATTGGTGGCATTTTAAATCTTTATATTTCTTTCTTGTATTAGGAACAAAAAGTTGACAGTGTCTGCCCTAAAGAATTAACTGTCCAAGGATAGGAGAGGATCTACTACACATGCATAGAAGGCAGCAAAGGGGAAAATTTTATGGAAGTTAGCTTTTTTTAATCCTTATGCCTTGGCAGTTTAAGTTATTCCTTGTTGCGATTTAATTTACGTTGGGCAAACAGAATTATGACAGTATTTAGTAAATGTTATGTGCTATATCAATTTCCTGTCATTATAGTTTTCTGTATTCCTTGCTTTCTCCTTTCCCTCAACGAGTCTTTGTGTAAATTGTGCCCTTTATTGAAGCTCTTACAGGTTGAGTTACACGGCTATTCATACCATTGCGATGACTTTATTCACGCTTATTCCTGAATCACTCTTTCTACTGATGAACTCCAACAGTTGTTCAGAATTTAGAAGTATGCTTAGTTTCCTCCAAGTATTGATTAGAGTCAGGAGAAAATCCTGAGCTCCTTTCTATCCAGGGAAATGCAGTGAAACACCAATGGCTGTCACTGCTGGTGCTGCTTTGTGTATCCATCAGCCTATTACTTTGTTACTTGCATCCTGACACACAGTGAAAATCTTGGCTGAAATCCTCAGCTGAGGAGCAGCTTGCCCACCTGGGTAGGAGGAAGACGTTACCTCAGCATTCCTCTACTGCCAGCATCATTGTGTACCATCCTGCTTGCCCGGGTAGGTGGTGGCACGCAGGACTGAGATATAGCCAGCTATTATGCTGCGAGGTGTGTTTGTCCCACTAGCTGTATTACTACATGTAGTACAGGAGTTTTTTCCATGTTCACTGTATACCACTCTGTTGCTTTCCTAAAAGCCATGGGATGGGGAGGATTTAAACTTTATTTATTGCTCTGAAAGTATTTTGTAGTGTGTAATTATTCAGCCGACAGATGAAAGCGATTTCATTACCAGACTAGTTTTGTTTCGTGCTTCTGTATGTGCTTAACTCTTACATTGAGTGCAGGGAGATGATTCTTGGGAATAAGCCAGATTACAAATTGGTAATGCAACCTCCACAGCTGTCTTACTGCACTGGGTCATGTTTTCTGTGGCACATTCTTTACAGAAGCTGGGCAGAGCAGAGAAGGTTGGTGAATATGGCCTTAGAATATGATAAATAACATGAACTCTTCTGTTTGATTATTTGGCCCTATATTTATGGGATGAAAGGAAAAGAAAATGATAAGAGCAGCTGATGCTGAACTACTACTACAGGTTGTTCTCCTCTTCCTCTCCAGTTTGTTTTCTAAAGCAGTCCAGGGACTTTGACTGCTGAATGCATGATTAAATCTTCCTTCCATGCCTTTGGAAACAGTAGAGAGAGTAGGCAGGGATCATATATATGCTAAAGTAATTTCTAAGAGAAAATTGCTAGATTTCTTAGCTTCCCATGCAGCACTTGCCTTTCCTGCTGCATATTGTAGATTGTGAATAGTAGTTTACATTTACAGTAACAGAGCCAGTGCATTAGCTTTACCCTATTGACTTTCATGCCTGTATTTGCTTGGTCATCTCAAGACAGCAGGGCCAAGGCCATCTTTCAGTGTTACAGCTGACCCTACATGTCCAGTGCAAGGAGGTTGGATTGAACTTTTCTATTTCCATTCTGTCCTGATCTGCAAGGGCGACACTTTTGCTGGAACTGAACTTGCAGTGTTGGAGATGGTGCTTTGATAGCTGTGGATCATGTTACAAGTAAAATATTCTGTGGAAATGCTATGAAGTGCCTGGATGTGCTCTCAGTGGACGCTTCATGCCAAACCCCATAAAGCACTTAATTTACAGAGTGTGTGTTTCGAGGTACAGAGGCACATGGATAACAGAATAAAAGGTAATAGAATATTATTAAGTCTTTCAAGGCAAGACCTGCTGAACTTTCAAGGTGCAGCTCCATTAGGTGGCAACTGTCTTAGACAATGAATGAACCTTTACAATCACCTGAATTGGTGGAGGTCGAGGAAATAATTGTCTGCCATCAGCTGGTATGTCTAACAAACTCTGCTGTACATGTGAGAAAAGGGAGTTTGCTATCAACATATACAACTTCCAGCTGATTATTCCATGGAATTCCTTTCTGAACCTAGATACTGCAAATAAAAGGTTTAGGTTTTCTCTAGAAAAGATTGTTATGTCAGTAACAGGGGAAATAGTCACAAATGCTACTAGATGAAAATATTATGTATTACTTTAGTTCTTAATTTGGCAGATCAGTTGCACTTTACTGGTCTACCTTAAAACTTGGCCTGTTGTTAGCTTTCTTGCAGTTCTACCATGAGTAGCATTTCTTGCTGAATCTGTAACCCAAAACTTTGCTTTTTGCTGAGCGTTTGCTCTGTGGTGGTGTATTTCTGTCTAAAAGGGGTTTTTTGCCCTCTCCTTGTTACGTTTCCCCTTTTGTCCTGTAGTATTCCTCAAGACACTCATCATCATATTTTAGTTATTCCTCTCTTTCGTATGTACATTGTCTAATCAATAAGCTGCTTCGCTTGCTGCAGGATTTCCACCTTATTGTGCTTCCAGCTTCTGTGATGCTGCGTGATGGGATTCTGCCTTGGCTAGTGCACTGTTGTCTGAATTTGCCGTGTTTCAGATCATTACACTGACTTTAATTTTGATGTATTTGCATTTTACTCAGTTGTAGTCATACTCTTTCTCCCTTGATCAGTTAAATTATCGTCTGTGCAGTGTTTCATTTGTACTACTGGTGGAAATACTAACTAAAGGCTTATAATTGAAGTGCTATTTACAACTACTGACCTCCAGCTCATTTCTGATTTCTCTGTGATGTTGACCTTTTATAGATTGCACTGTTGTAAATCTTTGAAGTGATTCTTCTTGTCATCATATTTCTAGTAATTATGATTTGCATTACATTAACACCTAGAAGCCGCTCCCACCTTACCCTTGTTGCATAAGATGACCTTTTTTTATGCACTAATTCACATACGAGTAACAGAATGCAGTCCTTTCTCTAAAGTATTTATCGTGAAATGAAGATGAATGCTTGCCTCTGTTTCCATACTTCAAATATCGTTGTTTGTTGTGCTCCTAGAAGCTATTTTCTTCCTTTTCTAAGAAAATTGAAGCCTGTTGAACTTCTACCCAGCCTACAGAAAGCTAAATAAAAAAAAAGTTTACAGCTATTATTTGTGAGAGGCTGCATTTGAGTAACATTTTCTCAAATTTTGTTCAAGTTGAAGAACACCAAGAAAGGAAGTATTAGCTGAATATTGGGCTAATGTTTCCTATTTGTTCATGTTTCACTTCAATATTAAAACCAACACAGAAACAGACTTGCAGCTGATCTATATCCCTAACAGTCCTTGACTCCTAGAATTTTATTATTATAGCTGTAATTTCTACTCTGGTAGCTATGCTCTGAAAAAGTTAAGTTAGTTGGATGTATGGTTGTTGCATATTGTGCCAATGTACCCAAGCAGAATTCTGTTCCTAGGCATGGTTAACTAATGAATTTGAGTCAGGACACTAGTTTCTTTAATGATTGTACTGCTTAAAAGCTCTCTGTAAACAACTGGAAATCTTCTCTAATGGCAGAGAAATGCTAACTCTGCATCTCCCTATCAGCTTTCACCTTGACCTCTCATATATACATTTGAGATCTTTATTTATTTAGATAAATCTAGGTAGTCAGACTGTTCAGTTTCTTTTGGGTCTTGCTAAACTCTCAGATACTTCTTGTGTCAATATTTTGCAGATTGCTGTAATGATGTTTCTCTTTTCTCTGGGAAGTTGTAAAATGCCTCAGATAAAGCACATCTCTGCCTTGAACTTCTTCCCTTTTACTTTCCTTGAACTCTGTCTTGTATGTGTGCTGAGCATGTGTTGGGTACCTCATTTGCCTCTCCAGAACTATTTCATATCCTGGTATTGTGTCCTCCTCGTATACTAATTGCAGCAATCCAGTATTTTTCACTTTACTGTCATGTAAGAGTGTTCTCATGCCATGATCAACCTTGCTCGAACATGTTTTGTGTATAAAGTCTTTAGTATACAAAGTATGATTTATTTATTTCCCCCAAGGTATAAAGAACTGATTAGACAGGTCTGGAATGGCCTGGTCAATTTTAAACCACAACTGCTGGTGTGCACAGTAACATTAATAGGGACTGAGAATCTACCTTTAGGGAAGTAGTGTGATGTTCTGCATAATATGCAGTATTTGGAAAATGTTAGACTAGTACTCTTTTTCAGGTTTCTCAAATATCAGTGCATACCTGTTGTCTAGTAATTTTTGTGAATACATGTTGGCATTTTGCTGATTCGTATATTGTTGATGTATACATTTAAGGCTATGTAGAACAAAACCATAATGAATTTTTCAAACATTGCAGAATCTTGCAAAAGTGATATTGGCCAACATCATTCATGAAGAAAGATGGAGGCAGTGGGGGACATACCTCAGTCATTGGCTGGGTACAGACTCAAGGTCTCCTAATTTTGATTCTCTCGAGTTAACCACTGGGTATTACACTATTCCTGAAAAACCATCACACTCTAACGGAGGGGATAAAGTGCTACTAATACATCAAATCTTATCAAATGACTTTAAACTTATCTCAGCTTTCTTTTCACCAAGGTTTGCTGTAAATCTTTCTCACTAGGGAGTAACAGGACTTGTGTCCTTGCTAAAAGGAGAAGATTGATTTACTATATTCCTACGGAACCAGCAGCTTCCTATGAGTATGCAATAATGAATCGGAATATCCTGTAGCTTTTACCCCTGTGCAACACTTCGGGAGACCTGAAAGACTGGAGTATGGTGCAGAAGTCCATTTGAGAGAAACCTATGAATGTGTCTCTTCTGCATAGAATAACAGCATAACAAATCTTTTAGTCTGTGCACTATTCTTATTCTTCAAATACTCTAATTGATTGTTCATTGGGCTCAGTCAGCCAAAAGTGGAGAGAAACTTTGTACAGACATCATTAGTTTTTCTCCATTTAAAGATTAATCATGAAGAGCTCTGGCTCTTTAATTCCGTAATTTGTATATTTAATGGGCTGCTGCAGAATCTATGACAGTAATTAGCATAGCCTGAAAACTCATTAATACGCAACAACATGATTAATGCAGCATTAATGCAAACATGACTGAAGTTATTTGGGTTATGTAGTAAGAAGATTAAAGCTAAAATGTCCTGTTTGTTTTACCAGTAGTGGGTATAATGGGGTAGAAAGCAAAATAAGAAAAAACAGGTATCAAATTAGTCATTTTAATGTAAGATAAATACTCAGTTCTCATCAAGAGGATTTGGGGTTCTGCCTGATAGTGGGTTTTCAGAAGTCTTACATATTTCTGCCTTTTTTTTGGTCATCATATTCTGTACTGATGCTTGTTCAACATTTTAGTTTGACTTACCTTTTCATCAGTTTGACGTATTAAGAGTATATATAAAAATATCTTGAAACTGTGTCATTCTGAATCAACGTAGCTGTTTTTCAAAAAAGGGGGGAGGTTGTACAGACTAATTTTAAACCAAAGGATTTTCTTCCCACTCTTGTTTTTTCTATCATCCCAAAAGAAAAAAGGATGCTGAATTGCAATTGGATGCTCCAGTTACAGCTTGGAAAAAGTTTGGAAAATTTTCTTTGTGTGTATGTATACCTATGTACATGCATATATGACATTTAAATACATATTGTACATTTCTGAAAAAAAAATAACTTAAAAACAGACAGCGTTACTTGATTGAAGGTTTCATGCTTGTGATGAAGAACTCAAAAAACATTTCCAAACACCTTAAGGTAACAGTAAAATATTGAGTCTGATCCCATACCAAAGTCAACAAAAGATATCAGACAGATTTGGGAAGAATACTTCCCAACTTCTCTCAGCAAAATCCAGAAAGCTATCACAGAGTGTGAAGAACTGCTTATTTCCAGCAGAGGATCTGCATGAGTGTGTCTGGCAAAGTGTCCACCGAGGTCCTTCTCCTCTAATTCCATTCTCCTTTACCTTAAATTTCTGTAAATACTAATCCACTTTTGTGAAGTCTCCCTTATTTCTTTGAAAGATTTTCTTATTAAAAATACATTTCTAAATGCGTTTTATCTATTTTAATGGCATGCAGCATGTAGAATCATTCTCATAGAGAGAATAACAACTAAATATTAATTCAATGGATACATATAGAAACTGAGAGTTTTACTGCCCACCTACCCCCCCCAAAAACAAAAGCAAATTTTGTTTCATAATTTCTGTGGGAAAATGTAATTTGTACACAGTCTTAATGGTAAGTAAACGCTTAACGTTTGTTATCCTGAAGGGACTGCTGAGAGCCTAATGCTGTAGTCAAGACTTTATATACAATTTCTATTAATTTTAGTTGAACTATGCACAAATAAGGGTTTTAATAAACATAAAGAGATCGATTTCTTTGCCAATGATTTTCTGTTCATTTGAGTGGAATGTACAATTATGCAATTATTTACACCGTTTCATGTAATGACACACGTAGAATGGAAATACGAATGGTGTTTGTACAGTTCTTGGAGAAATTGCACTGAAAATGGATGTGCTTCCAGATTATGCCAAATTCATTTTCAAACAAAGCTTTGTGATTTTCCAGATATTAGACAGGTTTGATTTTTACATTTTTTTAATCCAACTGTAATGTGCACTATTTTCCTTTTATGATTTCCAAAGTCCACAATGAAAATGTTCATAACATGCGACGGTATCCAATTCTTATTTGTATTTTCTAATTTTATGTGCAGGGGTTGGGATTTAATGTATTTATGAAAATTAAACTACCATTATTCTTGCTGACTGCATTCAGGTTAGAAATACATTTATGTGTCTGTTCTTGACACTTTTGGACAGATTTCTTCATGTGGTTACTATATATGGGTTTTAGTGAAGATGCATAGGATATTTGAGACTTGTAGCAACTTCTAGGTATTCAATGACTCTAATATTTTTTGGCTATTTTGAGCTGGATTCTGAACACCCAGTTGTAGAGAAAGGTACTTCACAGGTGTTTTAGCTGAGTCTATGGGACAAAGAGATTATTTCTTAGTAGGTCTCTCAGCTGTTATAAAAGTCCTTTTCAATTACCTTGCTCCTCTGCTTACTTTCTCCCCTCAAATCCTCTTCCCCAAAATATCATAAAGTCAGATGGCATTTTTGAGTGCTGTGAATGTTATTGTATTTTGAAATACTGATTTATTAAAAAACCCAACAAAACCAAACCAGACCCTAAATTAAATGACATTAAATTAGAAATATGTTTCATAGGAAGCAAAACCTCTTTAGTCTGAGTGAATAACGTTTCTTGGTCAAACAAAAGCTATTCAAATTTGAAAAAAAATGTTTAGCACTATTCAGGAGTGAATTTTATTGCTGTCATAATTGTAAATTATTAGTATATGTTATGCTAATTTATTTTTTTCCCCCAACTACCTACTGGGTCTCCTAAAGCCAAAATAATCCCATGTGCTTTGTAAACTTGCTTTGAGCACAAAACACAGCCAGCCTCCTAACACATTTTGCCTGTTAAATGCTTTTGTGCACATCTTGCTAGTTATATTGAATTGCACCAGAAAAGCCTGAATCCAGATGTGAATCTCAGGCTGAATCTGAAATGCTGCCAAAGTTCTCAGACTTGCTAAACTTACATGAGGGAGACCAAGAATTGGCATTTTCTATATCAGACAAAACACTGAGTTCTTACTCATCTGACATCATTATAATAGTATATCTTTACTTTTAATATCAACCTGGTACTAGGGGGAACTCTCAAAACTGTGTGCGTTTGCAGCGTAGCATGCTGATATTGCTTCTTGGGTGCACGCCTTTGAAATCCCGCACTGGTCACTCACATCCTCATTCCTCTAATGACCAGGATGTGGCATCTTTGGAATGAGGATAAAAAAACCCCAACCTAATCACAATCCACTACTGCATAAGTTGAAAGTATGTACATCCTGACAGAAGTTAGTCTGTCCTAACACAGTTTGGGGTTCTTTCAACCATTGATAATAATAGTAATTTATTTTGTCTGTCCTTTTAATACTGTGCATTTTTTTTGTCTTTTATGTTCACTGTACACAATATTATGTTTTGTACAATGCCGTTATAATGAAAGAAATTAAATTACAGAAATTGACGAAATTATTTATAATTAAAGGAATTCTGACAGCTTCTCCAATTGCAGCTATAATGACATACATTAATGTTTAATATGTAGTAGAATTTCCTGTTGTTTTTTACCCCAGAAATGATAACAACTCCTTGTGGACCAATCATTTTTGTCTCACAGACAGACCTGTTACGTGAATTCTTCGGTTGCAATTCGAGTTTCAGTTGATTAAAAGTCCATTCATGCTATGCCCCACAGATGGTCATGTTTTCCATCCAAGATTTTAGTAGCTTAGGTAGTGTGGCTGAGGTGCAGAGTCTCTGCACATGAAAAATTACAGAAGTAATTGTAATGTCACTGTTTTATTTCTGATTCTCTTCTATCTATTGTATTTAACACTTAAGATAAGGCTTGAGGCAGGCATGCTGAAATAGTTAGCACAAGTCCTTGATAAACTTCCTTATGAAACATCCCTCCAGCCCCCTAAAAAATTGAAATTGTTTTCTGGTGATTCAGCACAGTTTAAAAATTCAGGGAAAATGTTCAGACTTTTTGGAAGAAAGTTTTCCATGTTCAGGTTAAGTACGATCTGTTTTCAAATGTGCTCAGTGTCAGTAGGGCAGAGAAAGTACTGCAGCTGAACGTGTACCTGGCTGTTACAACACTTTAGTGGAGTTTCTGGCTTTTCTTTTGTTTTGAGCATCAAGTTCAACCTGGATTTAAGAAATCCTTTCAGGTTGGTGTTTTGTTTTGGTGGTGGTTGGGGTTTTTTTTTTGCGGGTTTGGTTTTTTTTTTCTAATTTGAATGTCCCAGGGAAAAATATTAATTTCATGAGATTGTATCTTGCAGTGGAAATAGTATGTATGACACAGAAATTTGCTTAATATTTGGTACCTTCTTTATACTCACTTTTAGAAACACAGGAGACTACTAACATTGAGGTATGAAGAATACTTACTTAGAGCTAGTTTATACAAACTTCCTCATCTAATGGCAAACTCCAGATACATGAACGTAAAGGGATAGACTTCTTTTCTGAATTATTTAATAAATGACAAAGGAATTTAGAAGAATTTTCTGCATGAGCTGTGAGTGAGAATGATGGTTCCTGACTCCTTGATACTTTATATGACACTGTGGCAGCTCTACAGGTAGGAATTAAGGGTTGTAACCCTCTTTGATATCAAAAGAAGGTGGCAAGCTCCTGTATAACATTTGAAAACTCTCAGAAGCAATGCAATATTACAGTTAAAAAACATTTAATTTGTATTTTCTATCATGACAGCAATAGTGGCCATTTCTGAGCCAGGCAAAGCTATGCTTTTCCTTAACAATGGACACTATTGAGGTTTTTTTAGCTGCTGGGCATTTCTTGTATGCAACTCCTTTTTGCAGGTATTTTAATAGCATGGTTGATTTTCATTGACTTGAGAATATGTTTCCCATCTGTGAGTACATCGGATTTGCATGAAAACATGATTTGGAAATTTAGGGTCAAAGGATATTTCTTGTGGCTATCGGTAATCGAAAAGCAAGATCTAGAATGAATGGGCATCAGAATTAGTATTTTTAATATTTTTTTTAAAATATAGAACCTATTTACAAGAAAAGCTCTTGTTTTCTACCTGACATAAGAAAATATGTGTGAAAAGACTGAGTTTGATGGAGTTGGGTAAAACCCAATAGCTTACCCTGTTGTGTCAAAATCACTTTGTGCAGAAACATCATGAAAGTGTGTGAGATAGGTATACATTGCTAGTGCTGCTTCTCCATTTCAATTTGCAAAAATGTTAGTACAGCTAAGGCATTGCTCCACCACTGATCCAGCTTGTGGTACCTGGATTTGCATCTTAGAAAAGTTGAGCCAAATTAGGCTTATGGTTTTGTAATTCAATTTGTTTCTGTAAGATGATATTCCATGAGATAGCTTAAAAGGAAGGTTTTATAGAAGACTGGTGGCTATCCAAAACTTGCTTATTCATAATTATGCTTCTAGAAACCTGATGCATAATTTATGAGTTGTTTTATTAATGAGGCCATAGATAGTTACTGAATAAGTTTATGCTGTGGACAACAGTATTCCAATACGTAAAAGCTGTTTAAGTAGCTTGTTGTTTTGATTTTTTTATTTGTGGTGAAATATAAGTTAAAAAAACCCTACTTATTTTCCCCCTGTCTGTCACTTGAATGACATTTCATATGCTTAAACAATATTTTATCCTAAGCGAAATGGAGGACTACTGATAATGATCTGGAAATTATATAAGCTTAGCTCATCAATTATTTCTTGGTTTATGTCTGATTTTTGTTAAAGCTTGTTCTTTTCAGGTGTTCTTTGCACACTTTGATATATGTATTTATAAAAGAAAATATAAAATATACATATAATTGTCTATTTATCTTTCTCTCTCTCTGTGTCTTTTAGAACCAAGTGCCCAACATTCTCATAGGAATCTTTCCATGCAGGAATGTCATTCCTACTTTATGAATAGAAATGTTAAAGTGAAAATCCACATGTAAAATGTCAACTCTTAGAGTAGGCTAGTATTTGACTTACATTGTTTTTAAGCAAGAAGTTACTGAGCAGCGTAAGTCACAATTGCATATCTTTTTTTACAGATGAGTAAGGGTTCTGAAAGCACAGCCATTTCTCTCAAAGGCTGATTTAGGCTGGATTATTAAAATTTCTCCTGCATGGGTGAACTTCCATGATTGTGGTTTGCTAAAGTGTTTCTAAACAGCTTTTTGTTTGTTACAGTTACACTGTGAGAATGCATTAACCATCTACTGCTTTTTTCTAACCAGGTATTAAAGTGAAATTTAGAACCCAGGAACCCGATGGTTTGATTTTTTTCTCTGCATCACCTGGAAATCAAGAGGAATGCATTGTGCTTCAACTGAGGAATGGTCGTCCTTACTTCCTTTTTGACCCACAGGTACAACAAAAGACAGAATCCTGTAAAAAATAGTTTATATTACTATTGCACATCTTGACGAGGGGAACACTGAAACACTAAACCTTTTTTGTTATGTTTGACACAATTCACAACTTTATTTTTGCAGGTTGGGGTTTTTTGTCAGTGTCACCAAACACTGCTTAAAGTACAAGATTCCAGAGGGGGGCAGACCTAGTTTTTGAATTAGCAAATAAAGGTACTTCTTGTGGTTTAACCTGGCAGCTGTTTGATGACCTCACCCCAGTGGGATGAGGCAAAGAATAGCAGAGGGGATAAAAAAGTAAAAACACCTCATGGGTTGAGATAAAGACTGTTTAATATGACAGAAAAAGAAGAGAATAATCTTAAAGATGATAAAAGAATATATAAAAGAGATACAAAGCACAGTTTCTCATTACCTGAAGGCCACTGATGCCCAGATAGTTCTTCAGTCACAATCTAGTCCCCTGGCCAGCTTCCCCCAAGTTACACTTGCAGGAAGTTACAAAGTTATAAGTTACTAAGCATGACATCACATGGTATGGAGTATCCCTTTGTCCATTTGGGGTCAGATGTGCTAGCTGTGTCCTTTCCCAACTTCTTGTGCATCCACAACCCCTCACTTGGAGGGCAGTGTGAGAAGCTAAAAATAGTTGACTTGGTCTAAATATTGTGCAGTAACAACCAAAACATCAGTGTATTATCAGCATTATTCTCATCCTATATCCAAACCACAGAACTACAACTGCTGCCAGGAAGAAAATTAACTCTATCCCTGCTGAAAAAAGGTCACTTACATAATTTAAGTCAATTATTTTTAAGCATCCCATCTTGAGACTTTGTCTTTACTGAAATCAGTGTGTTGTCATTCCTGTGATGAAAGTTGTCTCTCAATTCTAGTAATAATGACCATAGCAAAGACAGAAATAATTAGGGGAATATTAACAAATTCTACAAAATCAAAAATAAGAATCCATGGAGCAAAAAACCATTACAAACTCAGTTATTTTTCATACATGTGTAAGAAACTGGAAGTAATTATCAAATTTTATAATTATATTGGCAGAACGTGGTTATCATATGCACCTGTATATGTGCATCCTTTTGGTAAGGTTACCGCTGCCTCCATGTCACGGGAGGGACTGGTTGCTCTATCAGCCCTATCTTTCGTCATGCCTCAGTGTCTAATTATGTGATTGGCATTGTGTCTGCTGCTCCAGGGGCTTGAAATGCTTAATGGCATAAAACGGTGGGGATTTAGAGCCTTGACAATTCGTTGTTAATCTTTGCTTCCTGAGCTCTGCTGTGGTCCAGGCACTGGTGCTCTGTGACCATCCGGTGGTGGGGTGTAGCAGTGTAACTCTGCCTCGGCTCTGGAAAATCTGGAGGAGGCAGAGTACTACACAGAGGCCAGTGTGCATGTGTGGTCCCTGTGCTAGAAAACATTAAATTTGCTCTGACCTCAAGATATAAATTCCTATTGTTTCCACTGCATTTTCATGCAAGCTTTATCATCTTCTCTGTGCTGCAAACAAAATCAATGTGTACTTCATTTTTGGGGATCATGCTTTGAGGGAGTCCAGAGAAGGGCTATGAAGATGATTAAGGGCCTTGAACATCTCCCCTGTGAGGAAAGGCTGAGTGAGCTGGGACTGTTCAGTCTTGAGAAAAGAAGACTAAGGGGGAACCTAATTAATGTTTATAAATATCTTAAGCAAGGGATGCAGGGGGAATTGGCCAGCCCCTTTTCAGTGGTCTGTGGAGAAAGGACAAGGGGCAATGGCTGCAAATTAGAGCACAGGAAGTTCCGCACCAACATGAGGAAGAACTTTTTCACAGTGAGGGTGACAGAGCCCTGGGACAGGCTGCCCAGGGAGGTGGTGGAGTCTCCTTCTCTGGAGATATTCAAGACGTGTCTGGCTGCCGATGTGTGCAATATGAGCTAGGGAGCTGCTTTGGCAGGGGGCTTGGACCCGATGATCTCTCGAGGTCCCTTCCAACCCCTACAATTCCATGATTCTATGATTAACACTGTTGTTCACATTGCCCTCATCTACACTTTAATAGGTATTAGTTCTGTTTTATCTGTTTTACTCTTTTAAACCTTCACTTAACTGAAAAGGAATTTTTATTTCCTTTGTAAGGTCTTTCTTAGGTATAATAGTTGGATTTTGTTGTTGTTTGTTTTAATGGGAGCAGATAACTTTAACTGGTATTTTAGTGCTTCAATTAGTATTCCTAGTCCTCCTTGCCGACTGGGTCTTTCTGAAGTATCTTTGTCAGCTAGGTTGGACTCATTCCCTAGGACATGTATTTGTTTGCATTCACAATATTTGAGGGACTGGGAGAGAGGCGGACCGGTGGGAGAGTGGCTGGTTTGGGCCTCTTTTTTTTTTTTTAGTTCTTTTTCCTCTCTTCCCCTCCCCCTGGCCCTGTTTTTTAGCTGTAAAAAATGCAGGTCTCATCCATAGTCAGCTCCTAGAACTTCTCTATTCAGCTAATATTTTCCGTAGTTACTATAATGAATTTTAGCGAATGACTTGTTTATGAATAAATCTTTATCAATCGTTGTTTAGTTTGAATCAGACAGTCTGTGCCGTGCTGATTTTTAGAATCATCACTGCCGTATTTTTCCTTAAAGATACCAGTCTAAAATAGCTTATAGTGATGGCTCAGTGACTGTTTGTAGAAAAAATAAAATGAAAAATCAATCTGTCATTCAAGGCATTTAGGAATAACATAGGTCTTAATATTTGGTTTACTGTCTTAAAAGGTAATGTTTTTTAATTTCTCATTATTAACATGGAAGAGATTCCACGTGCATTGTCAGAAGTAGGGTACTGTTGCTTATATCAATATATTTCTCGTGGTATTGTTTTTAAAAACTGTTGCCTGTGAAAATTCAGTTATCAAAATGTTTTGGTCTTACCCTGCTGTACTCCAGTACTGTCTTTACCTGTGTTTCTATGTTTTCTAGATAGTTCATTTATTTTTGATGTTATCTGCTATTCCTATCCTATAAGGTCAGGTATCATGTTCTGTAGCAGCAATTCTTACTACTTCATTTGTGCATCACAATTTGCATTAGTGTTCAAATGCTTTAATTACTACTTATTGACATCATGTGGTTTCCTAACCCCATTATATGCATTGGTTTCTCTAATTATGGTCATGGCATATGTGATAAGCATTTATGGCCCTGCCTCTGTGCTCTCCTCCTCTTCTTAAAAATGGCAAAAGTTCTTTTTGATGACAATTGTGTGTCTGCTCCTTTTTATCTACAGCCGTGTGGTGTAATATTCTGTGCTCCCTTCCAGCTGTGTCCTGTCACAGGTTAATTATATTTACCCTTAGCCCCTTTCAGGATCCTTGTATGTATCTTTGCTCATGATCAGCAGTGCGTTTTCTCTTTGTTGTATCTGCTCTGGGGATTGTCCTGCCAAGCCTTCTTAGTGGGGAGTCTTCAGCAGCCTAACTTCTTCCTTCTCTTAGTGTTAATTTCAAATCCTTTTCTTCCTGCCCATTCATACTTCTCCCGAATTTATGTACACCACCATTCATTTAGCTGTAGTCGGGTGATCTCTTTTGTCTCCCTTTCGTGTTGTCTAGCTGCTCGTTTTTCCTTCCTTATTGTTTTGCTGTCATTCTTTGCAGGTTTCTATTCATGGTCCAGGAAGCATGAGGTTTTTTACTAACAGATGTCTTCCTCAGTCTTCTCTGCATAATCAAATTGTTCCATAGACCTTCCTCCAGTCTCAGTGTGTCTGCAAACCTTCTGCCTGTGGCGTTTCTTCTCACCATTATGCCTTTAAATCTGCTAGTGAGCTACACAATCAACTCTAGCTGAAGTTAGAGTCATCTTTCAGTGGCTACAGATAGTTTGCTCCTCCTCCCTCTGTCCCCTCCCCCGCCCCTGTCCCCATCCCCAGAGAAGCTCTGTGAAGGTTTTATACAAAGTGAAATCACTAACAGTGGAATTTTAAGCCCAACCTGGAGTACCATTTTTCTTAGTGATTAGGACAGTCTTCTGAGGATAGAGTATCAAGTTTCATCTCACAGTATGGAGCGAGTTGATTCCAGCTCTTCCATTTTAGAAAACGATCCATGAACCAAACTTTACAGAAAAAAGAGGAGAAACGGCTCAATACTTTTCTTGTTGCCTGAGGCTTGTGCAGAGGCCAAAGCAGTAGGCAGAGGTGAGCTGTTACTCCCAAAAGAAAGAAGATGGAGATATGCCTATGTATGAGTCTCTACTGTGCCTTGAAAGAACCTGACTGGGTGAACAGTAGTTATATTCAGAATTTGGCACCTAGACATTATCTTTGAGGATCCATATTTGTGATGTCTCTATGTATTTGCACAAGTCTAATCAACAGCATGAAGAGTCACAGAGATTCGTATTTACATAGTTATTACTGAGAGCTACTGAAAATTAAGACTTACAGTATGGCTCAGAAAACCAATCCATATTTGATTCCCAGTGTGTGATTTCTAAAATGCATATCAAGGCATTGCACGACAGGATATTTGAATTTGATCACAGAGTCACTCGAGTAGTTCTGAATAAAATGTAGAGAGCTCCCTGATGCAGTGCATGCCCAACCCTCAACATGGTCTTTTTTCTTAGGTTTTTTTTTTTTACCCCTGAAATTAAGCACAGGTTTGCACATATGGTTGTGTGGTCCCAGATTGAATTGGTTACAAATAAATGTGGTTTCTGAAGTATAAAACTGTTAATGCTCTAGACTGTTGCCAAACATAATATGAAGAACCACTTATTCAGGCACCTGATCTTTAGAATGCAGCATCGTTTGTAACAATTTTAACGCTAACTAAGTACACTTTGATGAGACAGCATTTAATAAAATGCTCATTAATTTCATCATTAGCAAGGGTATGCTAAGAAGTAAGCCAGTTTCTTATGTCACGCCCAATTAGCATCCCATGCTAGTAATCCCATTAGTATTGTTGAATTCACTAATGGAAAAACTAATGGGCATGCTACCAGGGCACATTAATTGGGCATGACACCAGTTCTGGTTTTAATTATTAAACTACGATAATGAAATGTGTGTTTGTAAAATATTAAAATGTTGAAATAGGAGAGAAGACAATAAAAAATAGTATATGAAAAAAGTGCACATTAGTATGTAAGGATGTATAGCTTTGTATTGTTATCATGGGACAGAGGAGCACTGTACAAACTGCCTCAGTACCAAGATGTTGGCTGAATGGAGTAGGAAACATGCTGTAAATATTCATGGGAAATTATTTTTTCTGTAGAAATGTACACATCCTATATATTTTCATATGTAGTTTACACAGCGACAGTCCCCAATTCAACATCCACTGTAAATTGTGTACTGTGTTTATAAATCTATATGCTGACAAGCAATTTTTAATAGATAAACATCACTAAAGTCAGAATATAGGCATTTAACAAGACCTTTTTAGCTTTAGTCACAATAGGTGGTTATTTTTGTTAACAGGTTTTCTTCTTATGCATAACTTTAAGGTCATTGAGCCAGAAAGAGTACTAGAAGATCTGGAAAAAAGATCATAACTGTCTGGTTTGCTACTGCAAAGTAACAAGCTAGATCCCCAAATTATAAGGAGCCTTTTATTGTCTTAAGCTGTAAAAGAACTGCAGAGGTGGTGATTCTTTTATATTATGTGGTGCCTATGCAAAAAAAATGTTTTTCCATTCTGTAGCTGGCTGCTACGTAGGACAGTTCTATTTTGTAAATTCAACAGAATAACTGCATGTTCCCATGTGTTCCAAGTATGGTATAAGGTTCTAAGACAATACTATGGGAATTATTTGGAAGTTATAAGACTATTTGGAGACACATCTCAGGAAAATTCTTGAAATACATTAATTTTATTTTGATTGGATCAATAAATGAATTTATGGGGTATTTTGTTTGGTTGTTTACAGTCTTGACACATGGTTGGCAACAGCATCTGTTATATTCCTTACTCAGCAATTCAGAAAAGATTTCTCTGCCTTTTGTCATGAATATCTCTAAATCCCTACCCTCATATCATTACATTTTTTGTTTTAATAAAGCCAGGTAAAAATTCTACTTAAATTTAAAAAACATTTTAGATGCATGACTTGTACTGTATGATCAATATCTAACTCTTCGCGCCCACACCCCCAATCTCTTGGTATAACCTTTTCCTTCATAAATGTGTAAAGTCCTTTTGATACCAGCTTAGCAGAGAGAGAACATGCATCTTCATACTATCCTGCAAATATATCTCTTGGGTCCTTTACTATAGACAGGTTCTGCAGTCTACAATCCTGATATGTAGTAGCTTCTTGTGGACGACGTGTTGAATCATGGCCATCAAACTTTACAGCCACAGAAATCCATGAAGTAGTTAAATAGAGACTTCATTTAAAAAAAAATAAAATAAAATTCTGAGTGACATGACCCTCAAGTAATTTGTGCCTCATCCTCATCTTTATCAGGGCAACTACACAGGGTTTTCTATTTTTAATAGAAACTGAACTGGATCCTTGATCCCTCATTTATTATTTGAGAGCTTAATTTAGTGGGAAAATCAGTCCTAAACATCACTCAGTATTCCAAAAGAAGCTAAACAGAGGAATTTTGTCTTTATTTTTGTGTGTTATATATCACAGAGTGGTGCAAAGAGTAAGGTATCATTCTAAATTTTACTTTCATAGTATTCTAAATCAGATTTTTCTGTTTATAAAAAGGGATCTGCAGTAGCAGTCACTCCAACTAATGACGGTGGGAAAGAGTACAATGATAACAGTTGGCACCAAATAATTGCTACACGAATTCAAGCACTGGGAAACATCACAGTGGATGGGCAGTACACAGGTAATCAATCCAGCTCTATTTTGCCTTATTATTTTGATATTACTCAGGGTGCTGCTCACTTGCTTAATTTTGCACTGCCTTTCTCCATCCATATAGCAAAAAATTCACTCCATTTTCTGACCAAAAAATTGTTTTGTCTGCTCACCTGAGGTATCTGTCCGCTGTGAATCTTTAGTTATTAAACAACAAGTGGAAGGAGTTCATGTCTTTTTGTACTTGTGATTCTATGATTGTGTTAATATAATTTTGTAGAATAGTTGTAAATATTTTCAGAATACGTATGGGCAAGTGTTAGGATGGGTTACATTAGCCTTTTCTCTCAAGCACCAGTATTTTGTTACTGAGTTGAAAATTGGTTGGAAGCATCGAACACAAGAATAATGACCTGTTTTGTTCAGGTTCTTCCATAGCAACAAGTGGCAGTACCATCATTGGAGAGAACACGGGAGTTTTTGTTGGAGGACTGCCACAGGGCTATGCTATTGTAAGGAAGGATGCAGGTGAGTATAACTGTGGTCTGTATGACACAACAAATCCTATACAGTGGCACTGAGTTAACTGCCTTTGCAGAACTGCAGGGGGTATTGATATTGTGTCAGAAACACGAGGACAGTACCTAATTTGCATAATTTTAAAAATCAAAACCGGCTGTACAGTTTCTCAAATTTTATCTTTGAGAGTAGATTGAAGTATCTGTAGATCCGATTTCACCAGCAATAAGGCAGTACGTGATGTCTCTGTGTATTTTAATGGATTTTATACACAGACCTGGTATGCATGTGAGAAACTTCTGGGTGCATTTTACATTCTGGATTCCAAAAATTCTTTTCCAAAGTATACGTACAAACGGCTATTGATAGCTTAAGCACAAAGTTACGCATCCCACCTTGATCCAGGGATACATATTGCTGTCCTTTTTAGGTGTGAGTTTGGATCCTTCAGGTATTGTTGCAGTCAGCTCAGTGGTGTATGAATACATCTGTATTCTACAGCTATATTTGTGGAGCTGGTTTGTATCTGGCTTTCAGAAGAATCAATAAACATATGTTGTCTTTGTTTATAAACATATATACATACATGCTGAGTGCATATTTTACCAGCACATAAAGAGAGGTGTTTGCATACAAAACCAGTATACAATCTCATAGTTCTTGGTATACAATCTCCAGAGTTCTCAGTGGATTCATATCCAGGCTTTGTTGTTTTTGTATTAACCTGAAAGCCAAATTCTTTTTTGTTAAGTTTGTATTCCCACCACTGATAATTACATGAAATCTGTTTTATGGCTTGATGTGAGGTATACTAGAGTACAACTTCCTCTATCCTCCTTTGTGTTGCCTTACTAAAACCAGAAATACATGCATGCCATCTTCTAAAACTTTGGTTTATAAAGCAATCCAGGGTGCCTCCCTCAAAAACCTCAGCTAAATAATTAAAATGGGATTGACTATGAATACAACTCAAGAGAACATGCATCTCTCTAATCTGCTTTGTATTTTTGTTTACAGTGAAGAAAAAGAGGCCACAAAGGACTTTTTAAAAATCTATAACAAAGAAAGCAGAACTTCCTGATGAAGATACTAAACATGTATTCCTCTCCATTAGCTTTTACAACACTTTTTCTTCCTTTTCAGCAGATGTGCACATTTCTTCAAAGTTGTTTTTTTGTTTAAAGAGGGTAAACCTGAAAACTTTCCTTGGAATCTTCATGATGGTGATTTACACTATTGATTTCAAAGTACCTGTATACAAAATCTCAAAAAGTGTAATATTTTACAGCTACATAGCAGTAGCTGCTGTCTTTAGTGACTAAACTCATATAGAAATCTGGACTTAGCTTGGAGATCACCTCTATGAAGTGAATTGTGGCTGATTATCAATGCCCACGTGGACATATATGATAGGATGAGCATATGTAAAACATAGAAATTAATCCCTGTGTTTAGTTGTGGGTGATTGGCTTAAAACAATTATTTACCTATTTGGCAGGAATGAAGAGGATCGTCCAAAAAGGATTTGTAGGGTGTCTCAGTGACCTGTTTTTGAAGAAAGTGCATACTCCCTATGAGAACTGGGAACCTCTGAACTGGCAGGATGCTGAAGAGCAGAACAATGTCTATGAAATTTGGGAAGGATGCCCTGTTCTCTCTGAAGGAGCACATTTTCTTGGCAAAGGTATTTGTACTATTGCACTAGCCAAGTATGTTCTTGATATATAAAAGGCAATTGAATAAAAAATATTGCAGTGATTTGCTTTTCAGAGCAGTTTCTTTCGTTAGATAGGATTGTTTTTGAATGGTTTAAAATTTGGTTTCTGCGCTTACAGAAGACTACCACTTGAAAGAGGAATTGCATGCACAGACAGGTGCTGCTGCTGTAACTGTATGCAGATTTGATATGCATGTAAAAACTGAAGCTTTGCTTTTGAAGACACAGATGCCTATACTGTATACTAAAAAGAAAAAGAAAGAAAAGCTGGGTAACAAAATTTAGAGCAGCACATTATGAATAGCTGTCCTTTACAAATCTGAGTGATAAAGTTGTAAACCTTAGTCTTGAAACCCTGAGTTCTTCATGTCAGAGTAGAAATTTTTGCTTTTAGCTCCTTGAACCTCTTTATTTATGTATTTAATTTAAATTATGCATGTATTCGCTTTCTTTCAAGGGTTCTTGGAACTGCATTCTGATGTTTTCAGTGGTGGACTGGAATTTGAGATCTCATTCCAATTTCGAACAGATCAGCTGAATGGATTGCTTTTGTTTGTTTACAATAAAGATGGCCCAGATTATCTTGCAGTAAGTTCAGAAATACAAATGACTATATACAGATATGACCTGTGATTTTTGTCTACTAAGATATATCCAGCATTTAAAGATATTTCAAACCATAAGTTATTGTTGTGCTTTACTTATTTTGAAATGCTATGCACAGCAAAGTGTAAGGGGTGCACAAAGACTCCAACAAATGCTCAAAATAAATTACCTGTGTTATTTATAACATAAATAAGAATGATATTGATATATGGAAAGCAAAGTTATTCTCTTTGCTAGATTAGAAGCGATTAGAAAAGAGAATAAAAGATGTCTATTAAATGCTTGTTGTTCCTTTCTGGGAAAGCATAGTTATCTAATTTCTCAGTTCTCATACTAGAACAAAACCCAGAAATTTCATCATGGAAATTGTCCAGTATCCTAGTAAAGATGTCTCTATTTTTTATAATCAATAAGATTTCTTCATTTTGATTAAAAACATAAGGAATGTTGTAGAAATTAGTGGTCCAGCTTAATCCCATCTCTCACCTATCACTGCTTTCCAACACTGCAGAGGAAGCTTCACAAATCCTGTATTAGGCAAATTTGTGAGAAAATGCCTATGAACTTTCATTTTTTGTTAAATAATACTGTTTATGCTCAGAAATATTCATACTTTCATCTCTTCCAGGATTTTGTTTAAGGTTGAATGTGGTAGTTACAGGTCTAAAAAACATTTTTATGAGTTACGTGGCTCTGGATTTTCTTATTTTCCCTTCCCCCAAGAATTTGCAATGTAATTAGACTGTGGTCACCACTGGTTAGTGGGTGAGCTATAGTTACTATTTGCACCAACTAGTAGGTATTACATTATAAGTAATCTATCTTTTTAGCTGATGTAAGAAGCAATCATTTGCATTCAGAGATTTTTTAGAGCACTGTTAGTCTTTATGTCCTAATCTGCCCTTTCTGCATTTTTATTGAATTTCACTTATTTATTTATTATAATGCAGCTGTTTTGCTAATGGCTGTCATGTCACAGCCTGTTTTATTGCATAGCATTATATCTAATGTGCCTATTCTTTTAAACTTCTGACCTAAACAGTATAATTTTTTTTTTCCTTTCCAGGTCAACTATAACTCAGTATTTACTTTTTTAATAACTGACTTTTTCAGCAGATTTTTTTTTTCACGGAGTTTGAATTCTGCTAGGCCTGACTGCTTCCTCTTTTTCAAGCAGCCTTAGTTCAAAATTTATAATGAGTTCCAATAACAAGTCCTGTTAATTACACGTTATTACTTCAGTTTTGCCCTCCAGTAATGACGAAGATCGTGAGCTAATAACATAAGATGCTATACATACACTACTGTCCCACACTAAAAAGACTTATATGTGTGTAATTCACAGTGGAGGGGCACTATTTACATTAAAGGTACCCATAGGGACAAACGTGGGGCTTGGGTTCTTCAGGAGATTTTTGCTCTATGTGTTCCTCGTTTCCTTTCTCTTGCTCTGTGAAAGACTAACAAATACAGGAAAATAGCTTCTGACTATGAACTGAACTGAACGTGCACTCAAAAAGCACAAATTATTTAGGCAAAATAAATTTGTATTATTTTTTAGCACTGAAAACTGGTTAGATAATTTTTCTACCATTTGTCCAAAGTCAAATGATTTTTTTAATCTCACTTTACTCCTGACCTCAACATCTCCATAGCCTTAAGATGAGGAATTTTAAAGAGAATGGTTATATGCATGCTTTTCCAACCCTTGCAGCTTTGTGTTCTACACATACATAATGATGACAGAAGGCTTTTCCATACACTTGAGCTCACAAAAAAAAGGTTAATAGAAAGTGAAAATGAGGTGTGTAGCATGTTGCGCATGAGTTACGATGTCTTTGTTAGGAGCTTTGGTCAGGAGACACTTGCACTGCAAAACGCATTAGAAGCTATGCTGCTTATCCTGAGTGCCACTGTAAGATGGTATTCCCTGACCCTTCCCTTTGCATAGGTCACAGCTCTCTTACTAGCTTTATAGTTTTGGAATGACTAAGCTAGGCAGATGGCTGGCCTGCTACCAAATGACCAAAGATTCTGTCTTGTTTTCCCAAGACAAAATTGTATCCTAGAAAGGCTCTCTGTGTAAAGGTCACTTCCATGCCTTCAGAATTAACTCAAACTAGGGAGGTCAATCTGATTATCTTTGGATCCAGACACAATAATTATGGACAAACTGTGACTAGATAAACTAGTACAAATCATTAGCTCTCACTCTAGCGTGTGTTTGCTCATGAGTTTCTGCTTGAAAGTAGGTACTGTGACTGCTGATAGTTTGCATTACTGATGTTGAGGCTGACCATTTCAGTGGCCAACAGTGTGCAACTGTGACATATACAGGTGTGCTTACAGATAACATATTTAGAGATGTGATATAATGCTCTTGTTCTGTTGGTAGATGTCAACTAAAATGTCTGGGAGAAGAATAAGGTGAGCTTCATGCATTTTAAAATAGTAACATATTTCCCAAGGATAGATTAGGAATCTAGAATTTTATCTAAAGCAAACAATATATCTGTTGTTTTTCTGAACCTGTGCTCATTAGCAGTGAGAATGCTGGATGTATGCAGGACTTTGGTTGTTTGGGGTTTTTTTAATCATCACCATGCAGAAGAGTTCAAAGTGAACAGTGGTCCTCTATCTTTAGCTGCACTTGGGAATCCTAAATGCCAGTCCAAGTCATGACAAAAACACAAACAGCATTCTCTGCCTGCTTTAAGTCTATGCCACGATGAGGAAATTGGAAGATGAATGTGCTGGGTAGCAACCCTATGTCAACCTCCATGTCCTCTCTCCAGCTTCCAGGTCTGGCAGACATGCTGACCTACTACTGTAGTTATGCAGCTGAAATGCTTTCTTCACACCAGCACAGTCGTCTCACAGATAATCTCCATCTTCATCTTCATCGGTGAAGAAAAATGTTGATTTGTTGAATAGACTGCTTTCTCAAGCTGTACTTAGCACCGAGGCCATGATCTGTCCTTCACTCGTAAAGGCCTTAGCTATGAAGGGTAATCATCTCACAGAAACAGGAAAAGTTGTGGTCCCAAAGAGGCGAATAAAATAATCCCTCAGTCTCACAAGGAAGCAGTCAGTGTGCACTCTGTGACAGAACCTGTGTTGCCCATAACATCAGTTCTTTCTTTAGTTGGGATCTCTGTTAAGGAAATCACAAATACCGCAATATTAATATGGTTGCTAACCTAAATATGTCAGTTTCTCAACAGCAGTGATAAACATTTATATTAAATCTGTATTTTTTATTTCATTTAATAAGATTTTGGTTTGGAAACAGTAATTTTGTGAACAAATCCATATATTTCAATAGTCAGTATATCACCCAAACATTTAGTGCTCTATAACTGCCTACTGACAGTCTCGGCCCTCCTGTGTTCTACTCAGCTAGGATAAAGAGTTTTTCAATAAAGCATTTGGAAACTTTTTCAGTAAGAATTTAAGGAAAATTTATTTCTATTAGAGAACCGGCACATTAATCTCAAAAAGCACATATAAAAAACAATTATTTTCTTACAAGATTTAGAAGAATAGGGATGAAATACATAATCAATGTATGCTGGAAAAATTTGAAATTGAGTTCACCAGCCAATTAAAAAGACCTTAATCAGGTCTGACACTTCATTTCCTTATTATCTTGTTACATTCTTCTAAAAAATGAATTGATAGATAAAATACTGTTTTCTCATTCTCAAAAAAAAAAAAAGTAAATCAATCCTGATTCACTGTCTTTTCTTTTTACTTAGTTACACTGGTGCCAAAGTCAGTCATCAAAAATCAGAATATATTTTCCTACATTCTTGAATTAATAGATACTCTGTTTTTAGTATGTTTTCTGTAAACAATTTTATTATAATTTCTGCTGTCATGAAGATAAAAAAGTCTTCTTGATCTTGTTCATTAACTGCCTTGATTATTTTTTTCATAACTGTGGCTTTTGATAATGCTGTGGATGTGATGTCTCTCAAAATCTTTTTTTCCCCCCTCTTTTAAAATACATAGATTGAACTGAAAAGTGGAATATTAAACATCTTTTTAAAAATTGGCATTGTCTTTACACAAGTGGATCTCTGGTTAGGACTGTCTTACTGCGATGGAAAGTGGAACAAAGTCACAGTGAACAAGGAGGGCTCCATAGTTTCAGCAAGTATGAATGAACTGAGAGAGCAGACACTCGAACCCCGTGTTCAGCAGCTGAAAGTAAACTCACCTGTCTATGTAGGAGGAATCCCACCTGAGATTCAGAATTTTTATAAGGAACTGGGGCTAGAACAAGGTAAGATGACACCAGGAAGAACATATGTTTTTCAAAAACAGGCGTTGTGTACAAGGTGGACGTTCTGTTGCTGGTAGTATAAATTCATTAATATGTAAATTGATTTTTCCTCACACCCATATTTGGTTTAACTACCTGTTATCCTTACCCATCTACCTTTACTTAGTCCTCATCCTTTTGTAGTGCTATAAAAATTCTTCCAAGTCAGTGATATCTGAAGCAATCTAATTCATAGGAGAGGAACTGGAGAGTAGCAAATGGTAGTCTGAGGTGCCCAACCAGATCATCTCAAATCTTCATCAGCGAAAGCCAGTTCAGAGAAACTTCTTTCACTTGATCAACTTGTGTCACTCACAGATATGGAGTACAAAACCAGTGGAAGACAGTAAACATAGCTTAACTCACTGCAGTACAGCTGCATGCAGCTGTAGGCTGCCACATGGAAGAACTTTTGAGAGTTTATTAGTCCTTTTTTAGGTGATACTGATTCTGGTCTACAAAATTTAAGCAGAGAACACTGAACTTGAATTTTGGCTATGTTACTGTGATATTTTCCATATTATCAGGAGGAGAGTAGATGATAGTGATTTATCTATTACTGTGACTCTTACGTGTCACATTTCTAGGGAAAAGAGAGAACCATTACTTACAGCCTGATGCTAATGGCTTCCACAAAAGGATCTACTGTATGAACTGTAGTCAAAAAGTGTCTATTATACTAGCTCCATTTACAGTTTGGGTGTGTTTTTTCATTACTTATGAAGCTATTCATCCATCATGTTGTATTTTTCAGATACTGTGGGTAAATATGTAGCAGTGAGTAAGTTATTAGTGGGAAATCCAGTAAGTGGCTTTGAATGCATTGCATGATCTCACATTGAATGCCTGCATTCAAGTTTGCTCTGCTGAGCTCCATTGAAGGCTTTGTGATTTCACAGCTGTAGAATAGTTAAAGTCAAATCCATGCAGTCGCATTCACAGACAGCTCAAAAATATTGTTTTAAATATTCCTCCAGCTGTAGGTATCACATATATTATATTTTTCCTCCAGGTTCTGTGTGCATATTTATGGCCCAAAAGGGCTAGCCAGTCATAGCCTGTCAGTGTTGCTTCATAGCAGATGGTATAGCCTCATGAGTGGATGCATTTTCAACTCCTGCAGCAGAGAGATTTGTATGCAAAGAATCTAAGGCAAAATAATGTCTAAACTGAATGTCTGAAGTGCATATTGAGGCACATCAATAAACATTTCTTTCTTCACAGAGCCTTATCAGCATGCCACAAAATAAGATGGTGGCTGTGAATTCTTCTGAAAATAAAAACATTGTTGTGTGTTCCTAAATGTAGATTAAGATGAACAAGATTAGGCATTGCATCTTTGAAATGTACTTTTATTTAGGACTGTAATGATGCAATGGTATGATAGAATATGAAGACCTGGATTGAATAAATATTTACAAAAGTTTTCCTAAAATTTTTTCTCAATTAATGGCTGCTTGATAGTTATTTTTTGAATAAAGGAATGTTGGTTTTGCTCACATCAAATGGGGTTAAACATCCTTCTCCTCCCACCCCACCTCCTCCATGTCAGTTACAATTTCATTTTAAGATATTTCGTCTAGAGTCTGTGAACCTTTGCATTTAACCATCACATGCTCTCCCAAGAGGTCAAGGTGAAGGGGAGCTGGCAGGAATGTTTGTGAGAATTTCTACTCATTGCTTATCCTGAAGTTACTTAAAAGTAAACAAGATTACTTGGCTGATGTCAGTCAGAAATCTTCGTATAATGGTAAATGCAGCTAGAAAAGATGCTAAAAAAGAATGTATTAAAATAGGCCATACAGTATACCTCTCATCAGAAATAAAAAAAATTGTTCATTTTGTCTGATGAAGAAGATGCCCATGCAGTTTGGGACTAATTCTTTCCTCTGCCACAGACTGCCTAAAACACTGAGCATATCATTGCAGAGCAGGAGCAGTTTCAAAATTCCTACCATTGTGTGGAGAGAAGGTGTTTTAGAGGTTGATTCAAAGTGGGTGTCCACCTTCAGTGCCCCTTTCTTATTGCACCTATTTTTGGGCATTAGATTCTCAGACAGGATGGCTGAGTACAAATACTACTCTGACCTGCCATCTTGCAGTAATGAAGGCAGTAAAAGTACATCAGAGAGAATATATGGTGCTTTCACAAAGCCAAAAAAGAACTCTGATCTGTGAGGCTGATTTTTAATTTTCAAAGTTCTTCAAGGAACTGAAGTCTTCTGTTTGGTTACTCTTTACTTTGGTTTTACATTAAACACTAATCACTATGCTTTACTCAGATCTGAGAACTACTTTGTATCAATTTATTAATTTCTTTGTAAATTAAGTCATAGAAGTATACAGAAATTTGAACATCCTGTAATTTTGAAGTGGTGTTTTAACTGCAAGTATCTAATTTAACATATTTTAATTTGGGGGGGGGGGGAGGAATGTTACACACACACACAGAGAAATATCTTTATGTATATGTAGAAATAACTATAAAATGAGGTTACTTAATTTTTTTCTCATGAATGAACAGTTTGGGGTTATGTGTCTAGAGAGTCCCGTTTAGGATAAACTGATACAGCTCTGTAATATTTTGAAGTTAGTTATATATTTAATCTGTATGTTCTCAGTTTGAGGAAGAGTGCATATTAATAAAATATCAGCAACAGAAAGCTGATTTTCAAATTCAGAATCACTTTCATGGTAATAACTTTAAAGAGAGAAGTGACAGAAGAAAAAACAAAAAGCTGTTTCCTCGCGGGATGGATTTGATAGCAATGAAAATACAGTTCAGTAAGGCAGGAAGTCACACTAGAATACCAGAAATTTTTACCAGTTTAGTATCTTGAATGTCGTGTTGGAAGTTATCATATTCACATTACAGTCTTTAGTGCTGAAAATACAGAATTGAAACACAAAAGTGATTCTTAATTAATGACTGAAGCTCTTTCTGTGATACTAATCCCTTACTGTTTGCTAGGTTTCGGTGGTTGCATGAAGGATGTTAAATTTACACGAGGTGCTGTCGTTAACTTGGCATCTGTGTCCAGCAGTGCTGTCAGAGTCAATCTGGATGGATGCCTATCAACTGACAGTGCTGTTAACTGCAGGGGAAATGACTCCATCCTAGTATACCGAGGAAAAGAGCAGAGTGTTTATGAGAGTGGTCTACAACCATTTACAGGTAACACATTGGTTCCTTAAATGGAATACATATTTATATTTCATTCTGTATTAATGTATTACCCTGTTCAGTGTTTTGTTTTCTTTTTCTCCTCTATCCTTCTCTATGTTCTTTGAAGAATACCTTTATAGGGTGGTTGCCTCAAATGAAGGAGGATCAGTACCTAGTGTATGGACCCGTGGTCGTACAAGAGAGCCAGGTAAATACAATTTTAAGGCATACTTATTCCCATTTTTCATTAGTTGTCGAACATCAGGTTGGAGAAAGTCCCACCACAGCCATTTTGAGTAGTGTAAGTTGCATAGTGTTTCTGAAGTAGCAAAACTCTTAATGCTCTGAATAGGTACCAAATTACTATCTTCAGCTATAATGCGTTAAGGCAAGCATTGTCGATGTATAATTCAAGGTCTTTTCCAAATGTGTATTAGATTACATAATTGTGTGAGAGCAAAGGATATGAAAGGGTTGAGCTGCATTAACTGAGTCAAACAGCCATGCATCTAGGTATGTTCCTACGTGCACATCTAAACTCACACAAACTGAGTCTGTTGCAGTAAGTAAATTCATATTTTCCTATTTATACCTCAGTGATGCAAAATAAAGTGTAAAGAAGATACTGGAACAGCTGGCACAAGCTGTGAAAGATAAGAAGCCATGTAGTAGTTAGGGAGAAGATCATCTTGTGGAAGTTGGTTTTTTTCATTACCCACACATGGGTATGACACTCAGTGCTGCTGAATGAGGATTCCTTTAACAAGTAGCCCATAGATTGTGTGTGAAAATGTGGTAATATTTAATAGAAAAGCAGCATGTGGCTAGTGGAGAGGGACCTTTAAAGATAAAATTTTTATTATATTTTATTGAAGAAAATTTAAAGGACCTTTCCTTTCATTTTCAGTGTTTTTGCAAACTTTATTGAGCCAGCAAGTTTGTGAAGGTTTACAGTTGTGCATGTTTTATTTAAATAACTTTCCCTCTTCTGTAAATTGAAGCTTAATTGCATTTAATCAGTGCAGGAAATTCTTTTGATGCAAGATATTCAGCGTATGATCTCAAAAATTATATGATACCTGGTAAATATTGGATTTGCAAATGCTTTCTTTTACAACTTACTGTCATTTTGTGTTCCACCCAGAAGAGAGAGAAAAACTTCATATTTTCATACCAACAGCCTGATGACTGTGAGGTTTATCATAAATTTATTTTCTCAATGCTGTGGTCAGCTTGCACAGCTACATGTTCCCCAGGGTTGGAGAATAATTGCGCTATTTAATTATTTTTGAGTTGGTTTTGTATGTCCCTTATGAGAAGACCATCTGCTATACAGTACCTTACCTTGTCCTGTGATACACTTCAGGACTAATAAAATCAATATATTACTGTAGTAACCAAAGCTTTCCTAGAGTATCACATTCTTTACCTAAGAATCACAACTTCCAGGTATTTTTACAGTTTGTGTTCCAGTACCCTTCATATATAAACCAAGGCTGCATTAGTGGAGCTAAATAATAAAATTTAAAAAAAAAGATTATTTGATGGTGGGAAAAGTGAATGATCATCAGCAGGGCTAGGGAGTCCACATGCATTTACAGCAAACTCATCATCCATCATCCTGCCATAGCATTCCTTGGGCCTTTCCTCTGCGTCCCTTGTGCAGTCATCTGTGATGAAGTTGTTACTGGCCAGACCTTTACTTGGTATACTACTATCTAATAAATAGTTAAAGGTTATGGGAAATGGGATTTTATTTTTTTTTATTAGCAAATTATAAGCATAAATGGACTTGATTTTTCAGTTCTTTTAAACATCTTTTTAATTTTTTATTATTATAATATGGAATAATCGGAAGCAAAAGATTTTGGAAAAAGGCCTTAAATCTGCTTTGCTCTGAGGCAGCTGTATGGCATTATGAAAATATGAAAATAAGTGGAAGAGTTTAAATTTTTTTAACTACTTTTGTTAATGAGAATGCACATGTTTAGAAATATTTCATAGCTGTGGCATTCTGTTGCCTAGATATCCAACAGATAAACATCAAAACCTTCTCTCTTGCAATGCTGTCTTGCCTCATTCAGTTGTATGATTATAATGCCTGAACTTGTTAGCTACATGCAATCCACCTCCTCTCTTTGTGAGTGATGCTTAAATATATTTGATACATTAAATGTTTTTGGAAAATCACAAGAAGACAAGAAGGAATGTTATGTAGATGGAGTTTTGATGGTTTTGAAATATAGCTTAAACTGAATATCTCAAGATGTGCAGTCATATTAAATCAATGCTGAAAAGTTACAACTCTAATAAATTGTATTTATGCTAATGGTTGAGTCTGATTTACTGCAGCCATTAAAAGTGAAGAATAGGGGCAATAGTCTCCTTAGAACTGCCATTTTCTCTATTTTCTATTTTATCCTTCTACAGTTCCACAAAATGTGCCAACTCCCTCAAGAGTTCACAGTATAAATGGTTACAGCATTGAGGTCACCTGGGACAAACCTGCTGGGGTCATAGGTGTAATTGAGAAGTACATTTTGAAAGCATATGAAGAGGATGGTCCCAATGTACCCATCGCTAGTGCTGAGCTTGCTGACACTAGTATGCTCACAGGTAAATGTTGTTAAGTACTGTTTTTTAGGCACATCTAATCACTAGGGATGCTTATACCTTCTTTTGTTGAGCTGTAAATTGTTACTTGTTGGTTTTTGTGTGTATATACATAGTAATGTACTGATTTTGAAGAACAATAGAAATTAAGATACAACTCAAATACAAAAAAGCAGTTTTATTTGAGGTATTTTGTCCTAACCTATTGATGCTTTGGGGGAGAAAGCTTTTGTTTGTTTGTTTGCTCAATATATGTGGAGTTGTTTCTTCCCTGTTATGTTTGGTTCCTCTAAATGAACTCTAGATGTATGTCCCATAAGATACTATGTCACTTGATATCTGAAAGCACTTGATATATTTGCCTGATGTCGATCATCTGAACCTAACTGATTTCAGTGGGAACTAGCTTACATCTATGGTAATCAGATGCTTTGCTTGATACCACAGGGATGTGGAGGTAGGTTAATACTGAATGAAGGGTCCTTGTGTTTACGGGGTTTGGACAGAAATGAGCAGTGAGTTGTGGATGGGGACAGGAGCTATAGGAATCATTGCACATGAGATGGTTTAGGAAGAGGTTCTTTACTGAGAGGGTGGTTGGGCACTGGAACAGGCTCCCCAGGGAGGTGGTCACAGCACTGAGCTCGACTGAGTTCAAGAAGCGTCTGGACGATGCTCTCAGTCACATGCTCTGACTTGTCTGGTCCTGTGTGGAGCCAGGAGTTGGACTTGATGATCTTTATGCGTCCTTCCAACTCAATATATTCTTTGATTCTATTCTATGACTCTTCTGGAGTCTAAGTCTCATAACCCATAGAAGGAAGATATTTTTAGGAAGAAATGCGGGAGACTGCTACATAGAGAACATTTTGGGACCTCTCTTCCAGTCAGAGTAGTGTGGATCTGGCTTGCCATTCTCTACTTACAGAAAGCCTTTGCTTGACTGCTATAAAGTTTTATGGGAAGAAAGAACTTTACAGACAATAGTCTAAATTATGTTTTGTGATGACCAAATTGAGGGAATAGTTCAAAATTTGACTTTCATTGTAACAAATTAGAAACAATAGATTTGTGTATATAAGCTCTAAAATTAGCTATATGCTTTATAATGATTCAAAAGTGCTAATGACATCATGCTCAATGCTGATACATTACCCACATTTGGACAACGTACCAGTCTTAGAATCCCCCTCTAACCCTCAAGCAGTATGTTATTCTGCTTTCCTGAAGTGCGGGCAATATGTGCTATATGTATTGTGTTTCTCTGGCAAAACATATACAGTGTTTTCAAAAGCAAGCATGCGTGTATTTCATTTTCTTCACTTAGAAATCTCATGACTGTTTGTGAGTAGTGTACTTAGAAAACTGCATGGGCCTTTTATGTGATTTCTTTGATGAACTTGTTGATTGGACACTTTTTATCTATGCTGTAAATAAATATAATTTGTTAGTAGAAATTAAAAGCTAGATTAGGAATATCTGGGTTAGATACCTTATTCACGGGTGATGGTCATAACCTATATTTTGTTTAATTTTTGTTGGTCTTATGCTATGATTATGTCAGGATTATGAAAAATTCTACACCAGGCTGGACATGTAAGAGATTATGTGCATGCAGCTTTCAGCAGGCAGAAGACAACAGCATTTCTTCCTATTATTTAATAGAGGTAGTAAATGAAATCTAGTTCTTCAGGCTGTTACAGCAGATAGCTGTTGAATACTGCAAAATAAAATGATCCTAAGAACTTATGAACAGCTATGTTTAACCGTTGTGGTCTCTGACAATGTCAGATAGTAGATGTTTGGGAAGAAAATATAAGAAATATGCGAAGCATAGAGTGAATTAATACAAATTCAGCTGGTAGTTTGTGGAATTTTGGAGCTGAAAGTTGCATCTGGACCATCATGCTTAATGGTCTGTGGTAGAATTGTCTTTCTTTTTAATACATTTATGCTTTTGCCTTCTGTAACTTACTATGGCAATAAGTTTTCCAATTCAGGTTTGTGTGTGTGGAAGGAGTTCTTCCTTTTGTTATTTATAACTGCTGCCTGATAGTTTAGTTACGTATTTTCCAATTTTGTCATTGTATGAAATATGTCCGCATGCTGAAGTCAGAGAAGCAACAAGTGAAAAATTAAATCACTGATCTTGAAATTATTTTACCTTCAGCCTGTTGATTTAAGTGAAGCCTACACAGATGGACTAGTCTGTGAACATTGGGAAGTGGTTGCTCACAAACACGACTCCTAAGAAAAGGCGTGGCTGAATTATCTTTTCTCGTTAATCTAAAAAGTTCATACAAACACAGAACCCTGCCAGAAGGTGCTGTCTTTGCTTTTCTTTTGACCGTGCTGCGAATAGAAATTTTGCTTATTTTTTCCCTAATTTCAGGGAGACTTCTTCAGAAATTCCTTTGTTAAATATCAGGAGAAGATGCTATAGTAAGCCCAACAGCTAGGTTTGCTAATGCAACAGTGGAGAGGAAAGAACCACAGCTCTCAGTGGGATCGCTGGTGAACTCTCTCTGGTATTTTTCCACTCCTTGCTTCAAGTTTTCATTTGCTGTTAAACCTAGGCACGACTTAATCTGCTGCTTGCAGATGTATCTGTGGGCACCAACACTGCCTTTCATCATATTTTTTTTCTTACACCTTTATATGCCCATCTGTTGTGTTTTATTTTATACCTAGACTATAAATTCTTTTGAAGAGTTACCATGATCTGTTCTGTGCAGTAGGGTCCTGAGTCATAACTGCAGCACAGTAACAAAAAAATTAATAGCTTTACCCATTTCTGAGAAGGCTGTCCTGCGTGTGTCAGATTCAGAAGAACCTGTTGTACCCTTGTCAAGAAGAAGAAAAGCTGAGGTAAATATTTAAGGTAAAGTAGGTCTTTAAATTAGCATGATCCCAGTCTCAAATGCCTATTTCTGACTCCTCAGAAACTGAAATCCTTCAAAATCTGACCCTTGTAATCTTCAAAATGTCAAACCGTTTTTTCACTGTTATCCAAGAAAGGAATATTCAGCAGATTTAAATCCTTAAAATGAGGTTCTGACTGTTGAACCAGGAGTTTATTGGATAAGGTATATTTCAACATGGTGTTCAGGATCTATATTATAGGATGAGAGTATAAAGTTAGTATATAAATTTTTTGGGTTCAAGGAATGATGTGCAAGCCAATCTCGTCTTCAAAGAAGCATGTAATAACATCAACACACTTTAGATACAGCCAGTCACACTCAGCAGAGTAATAAAGGAAGTACAGGGTCATCCCATCAAAGAATTTTTTCCCTAAAGGCTGTGTTGCTTTACTCTGCATTCCAGTGCATTCCACATGACGTTACTATGCTGCCATCAACATTTGCAATATAAACTAGAATCAGTATTTAAACAGACAAAAGAAGCTGTAGAACACACTGTTTCAGTGTGGCTTGTGAGCTATTTCTTCTGTTTTCTGTTGGAATCCAGAATATCACAAAATCACAGGATTGCTGGCATTGGAAGGGACCTCTTGAGATCACCTATTCCATTCCCGCCCAGTTCAGGCAAGTTCAGCTGGGACAGGTTACTCTGGACAATATCCAGTCAAGTTTTGAGTATCTCCACAGATGGAAATATTCCTCTGTGGGAAGCCTGTTCCAGTGTTTGACTGCCCTCACTGTAAAAAAGTAGTTTCTTGTGTTCAGGTGGACTTCCATGTATTTCAGTTTGTGCCCATTGACTTTTGTCCTATCACAGGGCACTACTGAAAAGGGTCTGTCTCAGTCTTCTCTGTTCTCTCCCATCAGATACATACACACCTTGATAGGTCACCCTAAGCTGGATTGATCAGTTCCAGATGTCTCGGCTTCTCTCCTTGTAAGAGACACGCTCCTGTCCCTATAGAATCTTACTGGCTCTCTTGTATCATCCAGAAACTTGCTGAGTTTGTATCATCACTTTACCCCGTATCATCAAGGTCATTAATGAAGATGTCCCCAGTATCAACCCCTGGGGTACACTGTAGCTGGCTTGCCTCTAAATGTATTTTGTGCCACCAATCACTATCCTCTGTTGCTTCTCTTGTCAATCTTAGAAAGCAAAAACATTTCATAATTAAGATTACTCTCGTAATAGGATTCAGGAGATCCACGAGCCTCTAAATTTTACCAGCTCCCAATTATGGGCAGTGAGGAAGGTTAGCAAAAGCTGCAAATAATACTTAAGCAAAATACCCCGCAAAAGAATTCACAAAGGTTTGGTGTCCCTATTGCAGACTCCTCTTTTAATTGTGTATGTTATTTGCAGTTCATCCTGCCAGTGCCATTGTCACAACAGCCAAATGCTGAAGTTGTGGCGGTGCACGTGATAACAAGAAAATTGTTGTCGACGGCTTCCCCTCTGAATGCCCTGAGTGTTCGTTCCCTCCCTTGACATGTGTTTATAATTACTTTTCACCTTTTAGTCTTTTATGCTCAGCAGATGAATATCTCAGGAAAAGTTAATTTAATGATTTAATATGGTTAATCAAAGTGGCTTGGCTGCACCGTGGCTTCGAAAGCGCTCTAGCTAAGGAGTCTCTCAGAAGAGAAGTCGGGGCCTCCTGCCAGTGACTGATAGGCCCAGGCTCGCTGGCGGGCACAGAGCTGGGGGAAGCTCTCTGCTTGGCCAGCAAATACGAGTGCCACCAGCTGAGACATTCTCCCTCTCAGGGAGAGCTCTGTCGGGCCCAAGCAGGTGTTGCCAAAGCAGCCTGCAGCACTGCCACCAGCCTGTGCGCCTGGCTACTTCTGGGGTTTGGGAGCCACAGCCCCAGGGACAGCCCCTGTTGTAGTTTTGCATGGCTGGGTTCTGGTGGAGAAGGGGGTGCTGCAGGGGTGGCTTCTGCAAGAAGCAGGTAGAAGGTTCCCCCAGGCCCAACAGAATAAACACCATCTGTAGTCATTGTTGACCAGGGCCAAGCAAATCAGCAGCGGTCATAGCACATCTGGGAATCACATTTAGGAGAAAAAACCTGCAAGCAGCCACTTTTTGCCACCAGAGAAGGAAGTGAGACAATATAAGAAACTGCAGGCACCAAGGTCAGTGAAGAAGGAGAGGTGGGGGTGAATGAGGTGCTCCAGGTGCCAGAGAGAGAGATTCCCCTGCAGCCTGTAGAGAAGACCATGGTGAAGCAGGCTGTCCTCCTGCAGCCCATGGATGATGACGGGGAGCAGAGATCCCATCTACAGCCCGTGGAGGACCCCATGTTGGAGCGGGCGGAGACACCTGAAGGACACCATTCATCATGCCGAGCTGCTCTCCATCATATTTGAAAAGTCGTGGCTGTCAGGAGAGGACCCTGGGGACTGGAAAAAAGGCCCCGTCACTCCCATTTATAAGAAAGGGAACAAGGAAGACCCGGGGAATTACAGGCTGGTGAGCCTCACCTCTGTGCCTGGGAAGATCATGGAACAGATCCTTCCAGATGACATGTTGGAGCACATGAGGGATGAGCACGTGATCCGGGACAGCCAGCACGGCTTCACCAAGGGAAGGTTGTGCCTTACCAATCTGGTGACCTTCTATGATGGAGTGATATCATTGGTAGACAAAGGGAGGGCAACCGATGTCATCTACCTGGACTTGTGCAAGGCTTTTGACACAGTCGACCACCACATCCTTATCTCTAAATTGGAGAGATGTGGATTTGATGGGTGGACCATCCAGTGGATAAGAAACTGGTTGACAGAACATAGACAAAGGGTGGTGGTCAATGGGTCTGTGTCCAGGTGGAGGCTGGTGACAAGCAGTGTCCCCCAGGGGTCTGTCTTGGGACTGGTACTCTTTAACATCTTTATCAATGACATCGATAATGGAATTGAGTGCACCCTCAGCAAGTTTGCGGATGACACCAAGCTGAGTGGTGTGGTTGACACCACAGAAGGAAAGGAAGCCATCCAGAGGGATCTTGACAGGCTGGAAAGGTGGGCCCGGGTAAACCTAATGAGGTTCAACACTGTGAAGTGTAAAGTCTTACACTTGGGCCACAAGAATCCCAGACGTATATACTGAGAAGGACCTGGGTGTCATGGTAGATGAGAAACTTAACATGAGCCAGCAGTGTGCTCTTGCAGTTCAGAAGGCCAATAGTAAGCTGGGCTCCATCAGAAGAGGGGTGACCAGCAGGGACAGGGAGGTGATTGTCCCTCTCTACTCTGCCCTCGTGAGGCCCCATCTGGAGTACTGTGTCCAGATCTGGGGCCTGCAATACAAGAAAGATGTAGAACTGTTGGAGAGGGTTCAGAGGAGGGCCACGAAGATTATTAGAGGGCTGGAGCACCTCCCCTACGAAGAGAGGCTGAAGGAGCGAGGCTTGTTCAGCCCGGAGAAGAGAAGGCTGTGGGGGGATCTCATTGCAGCCTTCCAGTACCTGAAGGGAGCATACAAACAGGAGGGGAATCAACTTTTTAAAAGGGTAGACAATGGCAGGACAAGGGGAAATGGATTAAAGCTAAAAGAAGGAAGGTTTAAATTGGAAAATAGGGGGAAGTTTTTTACGGAGAGAGTGGCAAGGTGCTGGAACAGGCTGCCCAGAGAGGTGGTGGATGCTCTGTCCCTGGAGGTGTTCAAGGCCAGGTTTGATGGGGCCCTGGGCAACCTTGTGTAGATCCAGGCCTGGAGGTTGGTGTCCCTGCCTGTGGCAGGGGGTTGGAACTCTGTGATCCTTGGGGTCCCTTCCAACCCATACCATTCTATGACACTGTGACCCTGTGGGAACCCCATTTTGGAGTAAGCTCCTGGCAGTGAAACTTGCAGCCTGTGGAAAGCCTGACCCCTGCTGAAACAGGTTTGCTGGGGGACTTGTGACTCTGGGGGACCAGGCTGGAGCAGTCTGGGCCTAAACGCCCCATGGAAAGGAGCCACACTGAGGCAGTTGGTGAGGAAGTGACACCCCAACTCACGTTGGAGACATTCATGGAGGACTGTCTCCCATGTGTGGGACACCGTGCTGCAGCAGGGGAAGGGTGTGAGGAATGCCCCACCCCCAGCTAATAAGGAAAACAACTCTTGAGGATCTGACTGAAAATCCCATTCCCCTATTACCTGTCTCTCCCCATGCTGCTATGGAGGGGTAAGAGGAGAACAAAATCATGACTAAAGTTAAGTCTGCTAAGAAGGGAGGTGTGGGGGGAGGTGTTTTAAGATCTGGTCACGCTTCTCATTATCCAACTGTGGTTTCACTGGGCATGTAGTGTATTAGATTTTCTTTCCTTTGTGTTGAGTCTGGTTTGCCCGTGACACTAATTGTGGAGTGATCTCTCCCTGTCCTTATCTCAACTCCTAAGTCTCTCAATATGTATTTTCTCCCCTGTCCAGCTGAAAAGGGAAGTGATTGAGCAATTTTGGTGGGTGTCTGGCCTCCAGGCAGGTTCAAACCACCGAAGTCCCACCAGGCCTGGGGCAACAGCTGGGACAGCAGGGTGGACTGCTCCCCACAGGTCAGAAGCTGAGGACAGCCCTGCTATGTGCAGGGGAATGTCTGTGCTGACAGAGGGTGAGGCTGCAAAGAGAGTTTACTGCTTGGTGGCTCTTAGAAAGTGCTGTTTCCTTTGGGTTACTTTGATCTCCGTGGGGCCTGCAAGCGATTTACTACAGCCAGGCAATTTGCCATGTGAAAGCATTAATGAATTACTTGAATATTACTTTCAGGTACTTGAAATTACTTGAAAGCGCTTGGTTTGCACAAATAATTTACACTCAGAACACTCTTATGTTGCAGGTAAGTCTGTAAAAGAGAATTGCAAACCAACTAATATAAATACATGGAGGGCCAGAGCACTAGAAGGACTCTCAAGTTCCTCTTCCCAGAAAGGACAAACTTCCAGTGTTCTAAAACATTTCATGTAGATAAAAAAAGCCACAATGTACTAACCAGGTTTGGTGTATTTAGCTTTTGCTTATTTACAACTAAGATCTGACAAAACATTTAAAGCAATAAAAAGCTGTATTGAAAGTATTGAAACTGTATTGAAACTTTGAATGGAAAGTATGGTTTTCAAGAGCTGCTTTGTCAGGTGCTTGAAACATGTTCAAATAAAAGGATGATTGTCATTTTCAGGTGATTTTTTTCTCTTTACCATCATTTTACAAAAGTAACCTGTGTTCAGTAGCTTGTGCTACTGAATAAGCTACTGAACATTTAAATGTTTCCCATCAGAAGAATGGTGATATGTGCTTTACAGTGCCATGCCACAGTGTGCAAGATGTGGATGTATGCATCCTTCCCATGTGAAGGGGTATCATGTACTGAGACCCATGTAATGATTAAATCTGTGATGCTGCTTGTTGGCCTGCTTTGTCCCTGTGGGTGTCATGAGGAGATTTGGTCTCTCTCACTCACATGTATGCCCACCTCTCTTGGAGGGAGGAGCCACAGGGGATACCAGAAGCCCCTGCTCAGATCCTGGTTTGACAGCAGCAGCTAATACGACATAATGTAGCAAATACATCTGCCTCTAAATCATAGTGGTAGAATGTAGTTTCATATCTTCTTTCATTTCGCTGGCTTTAGCAGACCAGCAGCATATTTTTCAATATATGGATTTTAAAACATAAATGATATTAATATTCTGCAATATTAAGGTTCTACCTTGATTGAATTTAGACCTAAATGAATCTTTTTAGCAGTCCAGTTCTGTTGTATAAATTTATTAATATGAAATGTAAATTGTCTGATTAAATAAACCTCAACATTTTATCAAAATTACATCAACTCTAACCTACATACATATACTTCTATTGATAAAAAGAAATCGACTTTTTAATGTTTGTGAGGATGGAAAGTATTATTAAAATGGTTTCTTAATAGACATACCCCAGAAAATTTACAAAACTTTTAACAGTCTTACTCTCTCTGCAAACTCTTAAAATTAATTATCCTGCAGAAAAGTAAAGAAGTTACCTGGAAGGATCAAGAGGAATAGTGTGATAGATACTACAGAACCAATGCTCTCTGTGGTTAATTAACACTTAGTGCAAAATTGGACTGTTGGGCTAAGGTTTTATGCAAATTAAAGAAGCCAGAGAGTTGTCCTGTGTTAAGGGGAATTGAACAGGCTTCCTTGAACCACTGTAACCTGAATTTGCACCTTCAAGGCCAGTGGAGCTTATATACAGTTGTTTATGAGTTTTTTCTTTTGGGAATAGGGTTGTCCAAGCCACAGAAATCCAGTGACCAAAGAAAACTTTTATTTTTGTTTATATAAGCCAGAGTTGGAACAGGTGCCCTCTCATTCAATAATTCTTCAAAATTCTAGGACTTGTACTGTACTTACGGTAGAAGATGCTTTTAAAAAATGCAGATGTATGTGACAGATTGATGTGCACAGGCTTTCAGTCCAGAAATGCATATGTAAAAGACACATGTACTTAAACAGTTTTTGCTACAATCTGTTGAAAGCACAAAGTCAGTTGAGGACTTCCTTTTCTGGGCACTGGACTGTGATTAAGTGCACTGTGGCAATGATGCATCTTGACACACAAATGACTTTGTTAGACAGATGCTGTATGACCTTAGGCATTAAAGTTGGCTACATAGTCTTTAGGTTTGGGGAGGGGCTAGATTTAGTAATTTTTTAAAAAGAGCTTAGACAAGAATTAAGGTAAATTGGGGGGTTGGACTCGATGATCTCTTGAGGTCCCTTTCAACCCCTACAATTCTGTGATTCTGTGAAATCTGTAAGGTCAAGCATCATTTCCATTGCAATATGTGTATTTTGAAATAGGTCCTTATGGAGTAGAGAGCTAGGGAGGAAACAATGAAAAAATCTGGCAAGGGAAAGTTCCTTTGGCAAAAAATACACTCAGCTGGTGAAACAAATGGAATTTGTGTGGGTAAGCTCTGTGGTTGACTTCGGGAATCTTAATATTTGGTAGCAGGGCTGAATTCTCAGGCTGCATCTAAAAGTAGTGCCTAGTTATGATTAAAATTGCCTAACTTTACCTGTAAAAATTATGGAACCAGCCTTGCAAAATTGACCTCTTCCACTGTGTTAGCTGAGTGCATTTTTTTGTGGAAGCGAGGAAGAGAAGGTTAGCATTTGCGTTACATCTGTAATGCGAAATAGCTTTTTAGTGTGTGTGTGTTATGTGTGTGGGTGAGTAGGCTTAGTTTTGTTTTCATGGGAAGGCTCCATCAACAAATGTATTTTTAAAAGTGTACCTCAATTTCTATTTGGTTAACCAATTCATTATGCAGAGTAAAAGCTCTATAATTTACCATAAGCATCTGTGTCTTTTCATCTCTGAAGACCTGGAGGTGTTTAGAAGCAACTTTCTGAAAAAGCACAGTGATAGATTTGAATAGTGACGCAGCTTCTTTCATAGAAGCCTTTTAGCTGGGTGAGGAAATTGCTAAAATATTATAATAGACTTTAAATCTATTTTTAAGTGTTTGTGAACAGAATGTTAGACCTCATAACTTAGTGGTAAAACCTTTTTTTTTTTTTCTTGATAACAAGTACTACTTTTCTACTCAAAATCTGCCAGAATACTGTGAAATCTGTCTGAGCTACCTAAATATACAAGACCTCCCTTTTAAAGTACTGAACAAAGGAAATGCCAGGTTTATGGAGAAGAGAAAGAAAGAAACTGGATATTTAATCTTCCTATGTACTGTGCATATTGGTATGACGAATAGAGTGAATATCAACATGCAAGCTAACTCTGACTAGCCTGTGCATCTATTTTACCACAAATTCCTTGTTGACCCTTTTCTACTCTCCACATCAATATATTTATCCCTTCTCTGCAAGAAGGAAGCTAGCATTTTCTGACACAACTCTAAGCCTCCTCTTTAGATATTGCAAATAATTAAAGATCATTTAAATAAAAGTGTAGAAAATTAAATACTAGTTTTGCATATAAAGTGGGCTTAATGTTCTAGGTGTGATTCCAGATCACTCTTTTAGACTGTTAACTTTACATTCATATTTAACAAATGACATTATTCAGTTTCATGGGGTCACTGTGTCAAAATGTCTGTGTTAGAACTTTAATTTATTTCCAAAGGTTCTTTGAGTGGGCAGATAGGAGTGGTGTGTTAGAATGATTTACCGTCTCCGATTCCCCATGTGGATTTTAAGGCTTGGAACACAGAGTATGATGTAAAATTTAAGTCTAGATGGATTCAGCTGCTCTGTAGTGGCAGGGTGAATGAATGGAACTCATATCCCAAATGTGGGAGGCTGACCCTCTTCTTAAATATTGATGGTGCCTCTAATTCTGTCTCCTGATCAAAGTGACAATTTATCTACTTCTCTCCTCTTAACATTAATAGAACACATGCAAGTGTGGTTGTGGCCAAATTTTGCTTTGTTAGCATCCTGTCTTGGACAGCCTGATGGACTCTTATCAGATCAGCAATTATGGGGCATAAACAAGAGATGCCTCTCTGAGAGTGTGATCATGGAGGAATTAGGGAAAGTTGTTTGGTTTTTTAAGGTGTCAACCAACTTCATTGGATCACAGGCTGGTTTTAATTGCAAAAAATATTTTGTTGTGCTATAAATTAATGCACGTGTATCAGTGATGATCTTTGCTATGGGACTGCTGACTTTGTACTCTAAGATAGTCAGGCGCTGAGTGTAAATTTCACTGGCTGACTAAAAGTGCAGAGGAAATGAGTGGGTAATGAGAGCAGAGCAGCCAGTTCTTTAATTGAATTAAAAGCCGGGTGACACCAATGCAGACACCTGTCCAATTACAGACAGGCCAAGGTGTTTACCATTGCTGTACAAGCGATTTGAAGATGACAGAAATCTTTCCGCCCACAGATTAACATAATGAAGGAGAACAGATTACAGTGGATGCTGGCCAAACAGATAGGTTGGCAGCTGAGAAAAAAGTAGTTTGCTGAAGTATGTAAATAAAATCTGTGCACTTGCTATTGCCTACCTATGCAGCACATCTGTTTCTTTGTTGAAAGAAAATAGTGCAAGAGTACACGTGAAGGGAACATGTTAATTAGGAAACAAACAAATTATTTTTTAAGTTGCTGCTTTTGCCGAATTTTTTTTCTTAACACAAGCATCCTGTTCCAAGAGGGTTTATTGGCTGTGTGGTTTGTGATTTGGGTTGTTGGTTTTTTTTTCAAATTGTCACTGCCCTTCACAAACCCTCCGATATAATGTACACTCCGTTGCACTGCAAGTGCTCTATATAAAATCTTTCTACTTTGTTAAAAGTAAACCAAACAGCCCAATCCAAACCTTCTACAGCTACAGGCATCTTTCTGGATATGTACTACTGCAGCGCTCAGTGCCTGAAGCCATTGGTGACCCCACAGAATGTCTTCCATCAGGATATGCAAGGAGCATTCATTCACTGCTTCATAAGAAAAGAATGCTACAAGTGCTAAACGTACAAATAAAACTAAATTGCTTCCTAAAGCACCGCAGAGTGAATAGAGGGGTGGTGTAGACACTATACCATGCTTCTCTTAACTGAGAACTTGTAAATGTCACAGTTAGAGGATTGGCTTTCTGCATGTGTTTATTTGCTGTACTTTTTATACTTTCACACATTTAACCCTCTAGGAGCTAGAAATAACTGCTTTGTACTGTCTTATGCAAAAAAAAAAAAGATGAGTTTTTTTGAACTGAAATTTCTGTGCTGAAGATTTTACTGTACAGTTCAATATTCTTTACAGGGGTGATAATGCTTTAAAACAATATTACTTCCTATTTAAGGCTATTGGGTGCTCTTAAAAATATTTGCCTTCCGTCATAAAGATTACAGGTACATTTTCTTGGGTGGTAACTGACACAATGTTTTTTTGTTTTCCTGTCACATTTACATTAGATGGCAACACGACGGTACAACTTTCCACTGTTAACTGGGGATTTGCAAAATCCTGATCAATTGACTTTAGTTTAACGGCACTCTGAGGCTAAAGTGATTACTTCTGAGTACCTTCTTGTGTCTATGAGTATAACTGAACCTCAGAGAATTCAAATATAAAGATCATTACAATGACAACCTTTGGAGTTTTTGGATTAATTATGAGAAAAGACAAACATCACTAATTCAGTAAAAGCTGATCTCATATATTCTATGTGAACAAAACTATTCATAAACACAATATAAACATTCACATACTTGCTTTGATTTCCCACTCAGAAAAATCATGTATTTATGCTGTAATGATTAAATTCCAGCATCTCATTTTCCAGGCCCTTTTTGTGAGTAGAAAGGGTTTTTGTGGGGAAAAAGGGCATTTTTAAGCAAAACCCCAAATTATGTTTCATACTGCATAGTAACTCAATGAAGGGGAATAATAAGGACTAATTTCTACTACCTGTTTGTGTACATGTTATGCTGAGGGCATTTCCATTCTCATGATACTGTGGGATGTTTGGCCATGAATTATGGTTCTCTGAGGAACTATTGGTTTTGAAGCTGCTTTGCAAAGTCCCAGTCTCTGACAGTTCCAAAATAACAGAGTTTGCTATAAATTTATTTTTTTTTAATGAAACACCCCATTGATTTTACTAAAAGCTGGAGGAGTCAAGGTGAGAACATGGTTTGAAATCAAACTTGATGTGAATTGGCCTTCTTTTAATTAGTACTACATTTTCATTCCTTATTACTTTTATCATCAAACTACTTTGAAGAGGGAAGAACTGGTGTTTCAAAAAATGACTGTAAACGACAATTTTTCCATGTAATCCTTCAGTATATTGTAGTTCAAAACATTTTTCAACTTCCTGAAGTGGCAAGAAGTGATTTGTTGCATTTACTATGACAAGTAGCTGATCAATAGGGGGGAATCTAGCAACTTCTCTTCATAAACATAAGCAGGGCCTAAAAACCACAAGATCACAGATCTTTTTCTTGTAAACCCTTGGGTACTCTGTCACCTGAATTATGTTACTGTAGTAGCATAGCAAATGCTACTGTATGCTGCCACTGAAGGAATGGAACACAAATAGGATTTTTCATTAAACAAAAAAAAAAATCATGTCAATTCATGGATGAATAGGGGCAAGTTCATGGAGAGGAGATATTGAAAAGATTTTCTTGTGGGAGACAGTGAAAATTCCTTGGAAAGACAAAATGAGTAACTGAAAAAACTTTGTTAGGCAGGGAGTAAGAAAAACACTGCAATTTTATTGTCATTATTATATTAAAACATTTACATCAATCTTGAAGTGATATCTGTTATAGTAAGAATAACTAAAGAAACTTACCTGCAGGATTAGTATTGAAAATGGAATAAAATACTTTTAATCTATTTTACACAATGTAGATCATGGCATAATAGGAACAAAATCTTAACTTTTTTTTTCCTAGCCTGTAACAGTGAAAGTCTGTAACTGAAAACTTTAATTTTTTACTTTTGTCTGTGTATGTAAGCATGTAATCAGCCTGTACAGGGTACATGCATAACACCTTGCTTTCTTCTGTTGCAGGCATATTGACAGGCTTGCATCCCTTCACAATGTATGCTGTAACCCTAACTGCTTGCACTTTGGCTGGCTGTACTGAGAGCTTGCATGCATTGAACATCTCCACTCCACAAGAAGGTAAAGTAATTTCAAAGGTCTTGACTTCCACATTTCAGTCATGAATAATAAAACAGGAGAAGAGCTAAATGCTGCAAAGTCATTTGCTGGAAAACCCCAACCTAATTTGATGACAAAGTGCATTGCCAGACCATAATTGCTCCATTTTTTGGGGGGTGCGAAAATGAATCAAACTCCATACCCTTTAATGACATGCATCTTTAATAGCTGTAATGCAGATTAATGGGCTTTTTAATTGCTGTTACATTGTTCATGCAAGAGCCTTGTCATTAATATGAAGCATCTGAAAGATTAATGAAAGCTTCCTCATTTTACTATGGCTCAGAAGTAAATCTAGAGACAGTCTGACTAAAAAGAATTGATTGTATGGCACAGTATGAAATTGAGAATCAAACGGTTGATTTCCATGGTTTCTTTTAACTGCTAAACACCAGCAATAGGCAACAATTACTTCAGTGTGATGAAACCTCCAAATGCCAATTGAGTTATTTATTAATCACTGTTCAGATTTTCCCTTTTTTTCTTAAACACTTTTACATGTTGTGCTCAAGCTTGCAGGTTGTGGGTATAAATTGATGTTTTCTATGCATGCATTAAGAACTCAGGCAGGAAAAAAGAGAAAATACGTTACAGTTCTGACTTTAGAGACTAAGCTGATAAGTAATACACATCAATTACTGGAGCAAATGCTGCTGAAATATCTGTGACATATCTAACTCCTTTCTCAATTAAACATACTGTCCGCATCTCCTGTTTCTATCATCCCAAAGCCAAGTTAATTCAGTTAAAATCATCAGTTACTCCAGATTTGCACCAGTAGAACAATAAAAACTTTGACATGTATTTATAGGACAGTACTTAATCTTCCATGGTGTGGACTAGTTTTCAAAATTCCCTCCCTTCCCTTCCACAGTTCTTTGTTTTATCTTCTCGTGTAAACTGGGTAATAATACATTACCAATAAACCCCCAAAATTTTTGCATGGAGTTATGTGAATTACAACCATAACGATTAAAAGAATGCTAGAGTGTTGAACTGCTGCCAAAGGAGTTAGTCATGCAAGGCGTTGTCCTGATGAGGACAGTCCTGAAGATTGAAGTCCTACATTGCTGGAACAGCTTTCTGATGTGAATATGTAAGCAGAAGCAAGCGGCACCAATCAAATCAAAACCCAATTAATTGCTTCTTCGGAGTTCTAAATAAACTGACAAAGTTTGGTAGCATGAGTGGGTGTAGCCTCTGACAGCCAAATACCTAATGGACCTTGTGATGTAAACACAAAATACAGAATTGTATATTTCCTTCTGTTTTATGTCTTAATTTCTGAGCATAGTGAATAAAGCAGGAATTCTTACTAGTTTTTGAGAAAAGAATCCACTGTTTTCAGATGTGCTGTCCTATTGGGAAGGTTTAAGCAAGAATAAATTTTTAGATTCTCTCCACACCCGCCACACACCCCTCCCCCAAGATCACATAAAGCCATGGGGAACATGTGTTTTATCCCTCAGAAGAATTGAACAAAAAGTCAATGTGTGGAGTTTCTATTTTTGGATGCTCTTGTTGCATGCTCTTAGTAACAATAAATTGATGATACAGAAGACAGACACCATATCGCACCCTCCAGCTATTCCTGTTTCCCTATTGAAACATTCATTACTTTATATTGTTTTCACATTGCCAGCCACTGCTAGTTATTGTTTTAAATTGCTAGCACAGAGCTTGTAAATTACAAGATATTCCTCCCAGACTAAGGCCCGAGTTCTGCTCCCCGTGCGATATTCAATGGGATTGCTTGTGCTTCTAGCGTATAACTCATTGGAACGGTGAGAGAACTCAGCTTTTAAATTATTATCCATTGCCAACTCCCAGTATATTATATACATAAAATCTACACTAAGCAAACATTACTAAGTGTACTGAATTATGAAAAGTCTGAAATAAGGGGTAGTGCCTAAGCATGCAGCATCTGCATTTGTGATTGCAAAGAATGGTCCCTTTGTAGGTAGGAATAAAAAGCATAAAGGAAGAGAAAATCATATTTAAAAAAGGTCTGTACTAAAATTGAGCACTCTTCCCCTTGCTCACTGTTATCAAGCTAGGAAGACAAAGTTATGTAAACATAAATATTCTGTTAAAAAGCAAAGAGTATATCCTTGTCTGTCATAGGAGACTCTGGCTAGGAAACCTCACATGTAATACGAGAGTTCTCAAAATGCTGGTATGTTGCAAGCATAAAATCTCTTCTGAAATGTCAGCTTCAACAAAAATCATTCTGGTAATTGCTGCTCACTGAAATTATTTTTATTTGTAGAAATACAAAATTAAATAATATGCTTATAAATTTTTTTACCAGCTCCTGAAGATGTACAACCACCCTCAGCAATGTCCTTTCCTACATTTTTGCTGATGAGTTGGAGTCCACCAAAAACACCAAATGGTATTATTACACAATATACTTTATATATGAATGGAGTACCCATTTACTTTGGAAATGGAACCAAATATGTTGTAAAAGGTGAGTTCTGTGCTAGGTGGCGTGTGTAGATGGTTATCTTAGCATGGCTATAAATGACTATATGACTGATCCCTTCTTAATTCAGAGGAAAAGAAAAACAAATTTAAAATGGGCTGGATGTACTTTAAACCCTGGTGGGTTCTATCTTTTAAAGACTCCTCTATAGGAGCTTTATCTATCTCTTGGGGCTCTCAGGAATTAAAGTTGCCATGGTGTAGCTGAATCTTGTGCTGAGTTGTCTTCTTTCAAAGGATGTGAGTCATCTTTTTACTGGTTTTATAACTTTCTGATCTTGTAGCATCCATCTCTTGAAACAAGTAAACCATAAACTATTGGATGCAAGCTAAGATATACAGGTTTAGTATTTTTTTCTTATTGTCTTCCTTAGATACTCCTAACTAGAGGGCTGCTGTGTTGCTTTCCTCAAGAGCTCCTGTTTGAGTCATGTGTTCAAACCATAAACTAAGAATCCATTTTCTTCTGATAAGTTAGGTAATGTGTCAATAACCAAGTTATGTCAGTACTCTTAAAAAATTGCATACAGGCTAAATGACTATTATTTGGCAAAATAGTCAACCATAGTACTGATTTCCTATACCAATTTAATTGGTGAGGGTGATTGAAGCATCCAAGCTATTTGTTCAGAGATTATTCAAACAACTGAAGAACAAAATATTGAGTTAGAAGTATCTTAGCGCAACATAAGACTATTCTGGACCCATCAGAATTTGTATATGGTAGTAGGTACTAGTAAAAATAAAGCATTTCATATCAGACAACTTGGGCAAAAAGGATATCAAGACCCTACTTTCTTTTTAATGTAAGGCCTTAAATTCAAAGCCTTTTCTGCACCTTGAGTTAGTATAAAACATATTTAAAAATTCATATAGTTCAAATTTCTTTGCCTTGTGCAGGCCATAAGCTACTGGTGTGGTGGGTCAGTTTTGACACTGAAAAATGAATCCAGTTAGAGAACCTCCTGAAGGCTGTTGATGATCGCTATAATAAATAGTGCACACTTTAAGTCAAACTTTTTCATTCTGTATTCAAAGGTAATGGATTTTTCGTAACCATAGTAACCTTAGTGTATTTCTGGATAAATACATGAGGTATATACATTCCGGTTTTATTTTTGAATATAAACTACCACATTATGTATTACTAATAATATGAAAAATAGGATATAGGTTAGCATAATGACAGCTCAAACTAGTGTGCATTTTTCTTCAGCAAAAAAATAAATATTTATCAAAAGTATAGGTACAATTAATTTCCCCCCATCCCCCCAGTTTTCCGGTATTCTTGTAGTGCCATTTATCTTTTTTGCAAGATCTCCATTAATCTCTTATGGCCATTCCATAACACTATTCTTAAGAATTTTAAAGTGCAAATGGCTGTATATCCAATCTTATTAAAATCATTACAGAAAGTTCTTCACAGGTAGTTTTGCTGTTGCATTCATCTCCAATCTGGTTATAAGTTGACAAGCAATGTAAAGCATTTGAGGGAATATTCACCATAATATATTTTGATTGGTTTGATTTAGATTCACATCTGATTGTATTCTGACTCATAGCCAAAATGAATGCTTATTGATGGAAATTGTGATTGAGTAACTTTTGGAGTTTTCTTTGAAAATACAGAAAAGGATAAATCAGAAAGGGTCAGGACTGGATTCCTCCTGTTCTACCTCTAAATCTTGAAGGATACATCAAACATGTTCAGCTAAACTAGTCTAAGGAAAAGTCATCAGGTTCATGAGCTTCCTAGAGGAGCTTTTGATGCTTTTGTGAAGAAATTACTTCATATTTTTTCTAGAAATGTTGATAATTTTGATCCTATTCAGCATTTCATACTCTGGATTTAAATTATTTAGGCACACATAAAGAGAACAGAAAATCTTGCTTATTCAAAAGAGGCCAGTAAATCAAATTGTGTTGCACTCTGCAGTACTGCAGAAGAGCCATTCTTGCCTACAATTCTGAACATGGCGTGGAAATCAGTCTGTTTACTTTGGATCCATTTTATTTAGCTGCCAGTTTCTCACTCTGCCTGAGGAGGAAGAGGCAATCTCAGACAGCAGGCTAGGATTTGGGTCACGAGAAATCCCAGGCATTTTGAATCAGGTTTATTCCAATCTTGCTTGGATCTGCATATATCTCGCATTGGACCTGATTTTGTTTCCTTTGGGACCCCAAGATTTTCTTTGCAGTCTAGAGGTAAAAGGTATAACATAATCTTATCTTTTTTTCTTTTTTTGTTTCCCTTTTCTTTCCCACTTTTTTTTTTTTTTTTTTTTTTTTTACAAGGGTTATGGTTTTGTGATGTAAAGTTGCAGCTTTTGACTTTTCAGTGTTATACATGTGTCTCTCCTACCTTTTTGGCCTTTCCCGTATTATTATCGTTTTCCTTTCAGCATTTATGCTAGTGATGTTGGTGACTTATAGCCTGAACATAACGTTATTGACCCTAAACAAAGAGACAAAGTTCATTGTCTCTGACATCTGTTACCTATTCATTCACAAAAATGATTTTCCTAATTTAGTAACTATATGTCTGAGTTCCTGACCAATAGGCTATAGTGGAAAGTTGTAGAGTCTTTGTGGTGCTGTATCTATTGAAAGGTTTTTAACAAAGCTTTCTTTTTAGGAAGGCATCGATTATGTCTAAAAATTAGTACTTCATTGACTTTCACTTCAGATTGTGGAAAGTGCAATCAGTTTAGGCCCATACTAATTAATCCATAACTTGAGGAGGGATATGTTTTCTCCACACTATAATTGAAAATACATTGTTAACTTAGTTTCTGATCTTGGCAGTTGAGGGCTTGAAATGTTCATTGATTTTCATGGAAATTCAAGTGGTTTTTTTCCTCTAGGGGTTGAGCTGTAATTAAAAAGGAAACCCCTTAAAAGCACATATGGCAAATGTACGCTACCACATTGAAAAGGGGGACCCATTAGGCATCCATCTTCCATTAGTGCCTTTAAATATTTTCCTCATATTGACAAATTTGGTTTCTGTGTTGTGAGTAAAAAAAGCTCTGAAATGAAACCAGCCCCTGTACTGCAACACTTTCGTTAACTGTGAAATTTTTCTGCTTCCCACCTTTATGTATTTGCCTTATGTGGTCTGACTTCCCCATGCAATCTGGGTGCTACTTCACATCCTGAATTCCAGTGAAAGTGGTAGTGTCCCCCCCAATGGGTAGGGACAAGAAAGAGGAAATACTCAGTCCAGGATCCCTAGTGGAATTTAAGCTGTGTGCCTCCATGCCCCTGTACTTAGACTTTTGGTTCCTCTTAAGTAATAGTGCAGAAGCTCCTGTAACCAACACCAGCAGCTGCAGCTCAGAAAAGCGCTTGCACTAGGGTTCTGTTCTCCAAACCTGCATGCTTAACTGTTCTGTAGAGATGACTAGCTTCTGTTAGGAGATGGAGAAGCTTGTACAGTTATCTTCAAAACTCTTAATGTATACACACTGATCTTATAAAAGCTTTTCATTTTAGGAAAATCTGAGTTCATTTTCCTGTGGTAAGGAAAATGTGCTTGTCTCACCCATCCAAATGCTCATAGGCAAAATTGAAGCTTCTACTTTGAAATGTGGACTTTCTTAATGTCATTTTTTTTTAAGTTTTAAACTAGTCAAGGTACTCATTCTTCTTTTTTATTTAAATTAGTCACAAATATTTCCCACCTCACCTTAGATGAAAGAGAAAACAGGATGAGTTTTATACTGAAAAATATTTGACTGCAGTGGCTTGAACTGGCAGTGTCAATACCGCAGCAGAAAGGTTGTCTGATAAATGCAGAAAGGTGTAGTATAAGCAGAGACAATGGTGACCAGATGTGAGCCAAGTGCTAGGTTTTGTTTGGTGGAAATCTTATTCTTGCAAAGAGACTTTAGGGGAAAAAAAAATGGAGCAAAATATTCCTTTATTCTTAAATGCTCAGCATTTGATAGACTAAGAAAAGGTGTTTGTCACCTAACATGTTTACAAAGGGAAATGACTGTGTAGATGTCTTTAGAAAAAATGTGTAAATGTATCTTTGCACTGAGTTTGGCATTGGGTATGTATGTCTGCATTTTCTGCAGCACTAGATACTTGACAATGTTAACAAATTGTGTTCATATAATTTCCCTAGCAGAATATAATGGCTCTCATCATGAATCTTTAAAAGGAAGATGTTCTTATTAAGACTCAGCTGTATGAAACTTATTTTTCTCTGCCAACCTAGAACAAGTGTTTCCAGTATTTCAGGAAAGAGATCCTGTCAACTATGTTACAAGGACAGATTCTTAACTGAGTTAAATGGGTATAGAGTTATCCTTAATTACATGCCTAAGAGTTTAAAAAACGGTGACAGACTGCTTTGCCCAGGTTTCTGGGCAAAATATTAAGGAGAGCCTTGGAAAAGGTGAGAAAAAGCTGCCTTCACAAATTTGTCTGAAAGCATGTGATCTAAGCTTTGGCTTATTCAAATTGTTATTTGACCTGAGTGTGGAAAGGCTGATCCTACAAAAGCAGGATAGAAAGGGAGCCTTGTTTTTCTGTGAGGAAGAAGCAGATGTTTGACATCTGTGCAAGCAGGGCTTACCATATCTAAACTTAAAAAATGGGACAACCCCAAATTAGTACCTGTACTTTTTTTTGATGTTGATGTAAACCAAAGGCAATTGGTGTACACGCGGCTCAGCTCTGCACAGTTATTAATTACATATTACTGAACAATTGTCAGGTTTTTGTCCTTTTTACCCTTATGACTACTACTGCTTGTTTAAATGATAGATCATGATAATAAAAGCAAAATCCATCATGATATCAATATAGCACTAATTGCCAAGTGAAACAATTTGAACAAGAAAAGCCACAGAATAGTACATAGAGGATAATTGCAATAAGATGTATCGCTGCAGGAAGCTGAAGCACTGAGAAGAAAATACTTATTCTGTTAGGTTTAAAATGTATTTCTCATGGTTAATTTTCATACAGATTTTTAGTTATAGCTGTTTAAAAACATTACTTTCCAACCCTAAGGATTTGTGTTCCTTTGTTTTAGATCCTGCTTAAAGATGACAGGCAGCTTTTGCCTTAAAGGACAAACAATAGAAAAATTCCGTAGTCCTTTGGAATGAGTTTATTTCCCATCTTCCAGGTTGCAGAAAAATACATATAAATACCCAAATGAACCCAGTCTGTTCTTTCACTAGAGTGTTTTGGAAAGAGTGGTTTGTTATCCAATATAACATTAATGCAAGATTTCTGTTTATTATAACTCTGAATGTCAAAATAATTCTTTTTTTCTCCTTTTTTTTTGTGAAGCAGAGATTTTAATACCATTGTGAGCATTGAAGAATTTGTCTTCATCTCTTCACAGTTAGAACTGGTTATCTGAAATGTCATCTTGCATGCGACCCAATGAGATAAGACCCAGGGACTGTCTTATTTTAGGGTCTTGCAATAAAAATCCAGGCCCATCCCTTATATGTGGTTTACCAAAGTACCCAGCTGATGGGGCGTACAGGAGCTAGCATGGTTTCTAGGTTGGCGTATAAAGCATGACTGCTGCTTCAGGCTTTATTTTGGCCTGAGTATGCCTTTGAGTAAACGGATATTGGTGCACCTAGCACTAGAGGGCAGAGTACACCAGTCTTACAGGAGAAGCTGCCTTCCTCTGAAAGTTGTAGGCATATAAGAACATTTGATACACCTGAATTGGCAACACTGACATTGCCAGTGACCGGTACTATCGTAATTAATTCTGCAGATCCAGAATGCAGATTCAGCAGGCACAAAACCAAAGGGCAAATGGGCTGTCTGAGTCTGGTGTTCCTGTATTTCAGCTTCAGACAGATCTGGTGCATTCATTGGACTTAATAATACAGATCTGGGGAATTTAGAAGGGAGGGGTGTGGGGTAGGGTAAAAGCATTATGTTTATTCGTAGCAGCTCTGTTGTATCATTTCCTATTGCAGTGCATTAGTGCAGTGTTAAATAAAATCTGCTTATTTAAAATCCTTTTAAATAGTGTTTAAATATTTCCTGCTGATACAATCTGCTAAAGTAGTTATCCTTGCTGCAGATTTCAGTTAACCTTGTCGCAGATATTAAGCCTGAAGCTACACAGACTTTTAGGGACCTTGATTATAGAGCAAAACCTAATGGTGTCATTATAAAACCACAGCTGGACAAGCTTCTGGAGTCCTTGTCCTTTGATCAGATTTGGGTAACACAGCAAGCCAGGAGAGAACTCATGCTAACCCTGCTGGAATTTCTGAGCTCTCAGGTTGCTTGAGAACCACATTCTAAAAATTTAACGCAACACAAATTACAACATGAGAGCGATTGGTACCTCCTGATCTTCTCTATGTACCAACACAAACTGGAGCAAATAGTTTCTCCAGAGCTAATAGCTGTAGAACAGAGAGAGCTTTTTTTTTTCTCCTTTCCCTTCTAGCAGCATGGGAAATATTTTGGGTTTGGGCTCTGTCTGTTATTTTAAACAAAGAAAAGAAAAACATCTGGTCTAAATTCCATGATAAGAATTAAAACCACTAAAACCCATGGAACTCCCAGATTATTTTGTCCTGTGCTCTTACTTCAAAATCAGTTATCAAAATGAGACATATATAGACTTCTAATTCTTTATTTTCTCCTTAATATATATCTAGATTCACCATCAGACTTAAAGATGTTGAGATCTCCTCAAAAGACAGTGTGTACTGAGGACAACAGATTTAAGTCAAGTCTTTGTTGAGTTCAGTTTGTAAAAGCTAAATACAGCCATTTCTCTCTCTCTCTCTCTCTCTCTCTCTTTTCTTATTTAAACAACAGAACTTACTGTCCACACATTACTGTCTTGGAGGTGGTCTGCACAGTCATGTGAATTTGCAGGTCTTCTCCACCACTGCAGTTAGTTATTTTTTCCATTTTCTGAGATCAGTTTGTTGCAGTGCTGCTTACATGAACCTTTCTCAGGCAAACTGGTCCAATCTTGTATACCTTCCTCTCTGATTTCTGAAGGGCCTGATCTGTTTCTTTACATTTTGTCTTTCATCAATGAGAACTTCATATAGGGCCCTATCAGGCATTACAGTTTCTCTGAGCAGTTGTCACATGGTCATAACTATTTGCTATTAAACACTGAGAGGTTACCATAGATCCATAAGAACTGTGATATGCTTTCTTGGCCATGTCGTACTCTTAGCCTGAAGTATTTTTTGTAGGATCTTATTTTCAGCAGTGTGTCTGTTAATTGTGGTTTGTCTGAAGCTAGTAAGGCAAAGTGGTGTGTTCTGTTCTGGTTTTTGTTTTGCTGATAAAGCAGATACATAAGCTTATAGTTTAAGTCGAGATTTCATTCAATCACACTTTCATTAAGTGCTTTAGAAAACATCAGAAGTTGTTGGGTTCAATTTATAAATCATATGTTTATAGATTAAGAATGCATCTCTACTTTCCTGAGAGGCAGCTTTTGGTGTTGGTTTAGTTTGTTGGGGTTTTTTTGGTTTGTTTTCTTATTTGTTTTTTTTTTCTAGGATCATTTTGAAATGCATGGTAAATGATTTATGCTCAGTTTCAGGTGATGCTGGCCTCATGTAAGTAAACATATGACACCTCTTGTACAGATGGACTGAGGCCAAACCTGCTGCTTCTCTTTGAATCTCTTGATACTGTTCATATGGATATACCTCACTTAGCTCTAACTTAATAAGCTTAGAAAGAGTGGGGCAACCGTCTTGATGTTTGAAGCTGCATAATGAAGCTTCTTTCTGAGATTTTCTTTATGCCCTGGAAAACATACTCATGTTTCTCCTTACTCATTTAGGACTATTTTGTCTCCTGAACTCGCCAGATACTTGATGTATATTTAATTCAAGATAGATATTTTCTTCCATGTTGCTGTTACAAATTGTGTTGGTTTATCAGCTGTGATAATTATTCTGACTGAGCAGTACATTTTGGCTGTTTGGCTTGCACTAGACACAGGCCTTTCTCTCTATCCTTCCTTTAACACTAGTGGAATATTAATAAAGGGTGACAATGTACAGTCAGGCAACACCACAGTAATACTTCTGCAAGGTTCCCAACTGGAGGTTTGCCTTTGCCTCGGTTTTACTAAATAAATGCATGGCACATAAGTCATTAAGCGTTACTTAAATAATTTTCAGCATTTTATTTTTCTGAAGAACAGAAAGCTGAAATGCAAAATTTTATGAAAAGCGGGATCTTTGATGTTTGAATATACTTCAGTCTTGTTATTTCAATAAATCTAACTTTCTTAAAACTTGCATTTCTAAAATGCTTCATCAATTATTGCCTTTTTCTGTTACTGGAAGTCCAGACCTTCTTAAGTATTTTTCATCTTTCATGGTTTAACCTCAGCCAGCAACTATGCACCATGCAGCTGTTTGCTCACTCCTCCCACAATGGAGTTGGGGGGGAGAATCAGAAAAAACAGAAGTGAGAAAATTCATGGGTTGAGATAAAAGCAGTTTAATAAAATGAAAAAATACAAATTGTGTTGAAAAGGCGACTAACAAAAAGAGAGAGAAATAAACCTCAAGAAAGACAAGTGATTCAAATGAAAAACCATTGCTGCCCACCAGTTGACCAATGCCCAGCCTGTCCCTGAGCAGTGGTCCCCTGACCAGCTTTCCCCTAGTATATATGCTAAGTGTGGTGTGGAATATCCCTTTGGTCAGTTGGGATCAGCTGTCCTGGCTGTGTCTCCTCCCAAGTCCTTGTGGACCCTGAGCCTACTTGGTGGTGGGACAGTGTGAGAAGCAGAAAAGGCTTTGGCTCTGTGTAAGCGCTGCTCAGCCATAATGAAAACAACCCTGAATGATCAGCACAAGCCCAAAACACAGCCCCATGTTAGCTACTATGAAGAACATTAACTCTCACCCAGTTAAAACCATCACAAAGAATCTTGTCTTGTGTGTGAACGGTATAAGCCAGAGTGTTACAAAGCCACAAAATAGTTGAACAGAATTTTGATTTTAAAAATTATTTGATGGCTAGTGTGGTTGGAGGAGGATTCATCTGTATTCAAAATCTGTTTCATTATCCTCCTATGTTATGTGAAAATATATGCAAGGCATAAATCATGTCACAAAAAGCATGAAAGGCCTTCTAGAATACTTCTTTTCCTGTTGAATCACTGCCAGAAATCTAACCTAGGTTTCTACACTGATTGCTAAATTGTTTACATAAAGCTTAACAGCCTTTTAGTCAGTACTGAACTCCATCATGCTTTCCACTAGTCTTCCATGAAATATTGTATTTTTATGACAATCTATTTCTGACTGAAGTATTTTACACAAATTGTAGTTGGACTTTGAAAGCTGCTGGGGTTTTTGTCTTTTTATTTTCTTTCCTAGGGCTTTTATTGTGTAGATAGAGTAACACATTAAAGTGATGTGCTGCTGGGAAATTAACTAGTGCATGGGGAAAAAATATGTAAGGGAATATAAAACTAAACATGTAAGAACAGCATCAGGTTAGTGTGCTTCAAGTAAGGTTTAAGCTCGTGGTCATAAGATGAGTGGAAAGATAGATGACTCTCATGAATCCTTATTTAGGATCCTGCTGATAAACCATCAATTTGTCACAAAAGTGGAATGCTCCTCACTCAAAAGAGAGAAGCAGCAACATGTTTAATTGAGGTAAAAATAGTTTGACGGAGTTCAATAAGTTCCATGGAATTTAACAAAGTTTAACAATGGTTTACCAAGGTTCAGTAAGTCATGAATCCTGATTTAGGATCTCTTTAAAGAACCACTGCTAAAGGTATTAGAAAAAGTGATTTTAATGTGATGTTTTAAAGTGTGACTTAACATGGCAAGATTGTGCTGCAGGGAAGAAACATACAAAGGAAAATTGAGATAGAATCAATGACTTACACAGAGACTGGAGATGTAAGGTAAGACAGGCCGTTCTGTTGAATCACAAAGTTCAGAGCGGACTCCCTCTACTTTCTAAACTCCTGATAGAGCTTACATACAGCCAAGTCCAATCTTAGTCTCAGGCTTGGGCAATGGCTTATGTCTAAAGGAATAGGAATTATCTATATAAAGTTCGTAATAATTAGAATTTAATATCTACATGGATTAGTAATGTTTCATTAGTATTCGTTCAGCATGCTATCAGTCACTTAAAGATCTGCTGTTGGAAAAAGGTGTCTCTTCCTTGAGGAGCAACCTTGAGAGGTGTCCCAGCTCAAAGTATGATCACTGCTATGCAGCCCCACTGCCCAGCAGGTAGATCTAAAAGGAAGCTCACTTGGGCTGTCAACTTCATGCAGTAAAGTGGTTGGCTCATAGTCAAATGACATGCAACGGAGAAGGTACGCATGTAACCCACAACCAACTTTTTTCCTTGATAAATGAGTCTTGGAAAAACCACCTGCTATTCATGTGTGTATCACATGATCAGTGTTCCACGCTCATATGCATCGATACTCACTGCATCACTCTGCTCCTGTGCTTTTTTCAGGAGTTCTTGGCCCAGCTGCAGCTCAGGCCTTTACCTCCTTTGGAGCTGTCCTGCTTTCAGCAGGGATAATTTTCTTTCTAGCAGCCAGTGTAGTGCTGTGTTTTGGATTTAGGATGAGAATAATGCTGATAACAGACTGATGTTTTTAGTTGTTGCCAAGCAGCAGAGGACTTTTCAGCTTCATATCTTGCCCTGCCACTCACGTTCCCTCTTCTGATTCCCCCACTGGTGGCAAGTGACTGAGTGCCTGCGTGCTGCTTCTCTGCTGGCCCAGGCTGAGACCGCAACTACTAGGAGCCTGTACTGAACGGCTCCTAGTTTGGTTAAATGGCCAAGTGCATCCATCCCAGTGACAAACATAGTTATTGTTTCTGTGATGGCTGCTTTATGAGTACACCGTGTTCCTTTATTACACAGGCACACTCAAGTCATATTTACAGTATGCCTATCTTGATTCTTTCATCTGCATGTGGGGATGTTTGTGGCTACACATAAACAAGCATCTAATTTCTAATTTAAGAATGGTGCTGTTCAGTCATTTTGGTGAGAAGTGATGCTGCACAAGGTCTGCACATGTAAGAGTAAGTGGTCAGGTGGGAATGGGTGAATTTTTACACTGGTGATAATTTACTGCCTGTGTTCTGTGTCTGGAAATATATCATTAGGAAATGCTAGTTTGTGATTTAATCAATTCAGTCAATAAGTTTCTATGTTCTTTCTGTGACCATATGTAGTTTCTGTCAACATAGGGGCATAAATACATAAAACTTTATATACGTACATTGAGGGAGGCTTATAATATTTTTACTTTACATTTTTCCTAGTTGTAATCAGTGCTGAATAGATAGAGGCAGCTAAAACAGTTCTGCCAACAGTTGCAAGCTTTCTTGTTAGGCCAGTGGGTAAGTAGCTTTGTATCCCCTCTGTTAGGCAGTGGAAAAGGTTAGTCAGAAGTGACTAGAGAATATGGCTTATTAAAAGCTTCTGGGTCCTCATTGCTTACCTTTCCAGGGTCATTGACTAGGCTGGGTGAGTTCATACAAAGGATGCATAAGTGATGAAAATTTTCAGAGTCTGTTCTAGGAGAAACGTGGGCTGAGTGAACTGGGGCTGTTCAGCCTTGGGAAAAGAAGACTAAGAGGGGATCTTATTAACGTTTATAAATATCTTAAGTGTGGGACACCAAGGGAAATAGCCACCCTTTTGTCAGTTGTCTGTGGAGACAGGACAAGGGGAAATGGCCTCAAGTTGGAGCATAGGAAAATTTATTAAATAAATAAAGTTACCAGAAAAAAGGGAGGTACAAGTCTGAGCTTAACTATGGAAAGAAGTTCCATGGTGGAGATTGAGGCAGAATAATGGTAGTTAGAACTAGAACTTTATTTAAAATGTTTGTACACAGGACAGAGAAAAATCCAGGGAACTAAATAGACTAAGTTCAAAACAGTTGAGAGGTTACATGGTGACTTCTTCTACCAAAGAGCCTGTCCCTAGTGATGCCTCTTGAGGTGGTACATTAATCAATACTGCAGGGCTCCAGCCAGAGGACCAAAAAATATTAAAGCAATTAGACTAAAATCATTCCTTGTTCCTACACCTTATCACCAAGTAGCAGAGTGCTGCCTAGATGTAGAACTGCTGTGGGGGAAAGCCACCAGCTCTGCAAAATCTGTGGCCTTCATGTGCTATCATATAGATAGTGGTCACAAGAGGTATTTGTTTACAGGCTTCAGCAGAGAAGCTGAAGACATGAATGGACATAGCAATTAGTTTACTCCTCCAGGAGATCCAACTAGAGGAGCAATATGTCATGTTAACTATGAGCCATAAGGAAGTTTCAGTTGTGAGTTCTGTGTCCCCTTTGTAGGTTAGGTGGAGGGCTTCAGTTTACTCTGGCACTTTCTGAAAGCACTGCCATTTAACATCTTCCTCTCCCTGAGTATCACAAGAAAATACAGAAAGATGACACCACTGCTGTAAGATAAAGCAGATGGATTCTCAACAATAACTGCTAACAGTTGGTGTCTGTTGCTTTCTGCAAGAAAGAAAAGGTATAAAATCGAAATTGTCTAGCTGGCAAAAAAAGTACGTGGACCAGTGGGACTGAAAGATATACTGTGTTCCACATACACAAGATTGGAGGGGGAGAGGGTTGGGGTGAAATACGAAAGCCTCTTAAGGGTTTGCCACTTGTGAATTATGCATCTCACTCTCACTAGTAGGCGTAAATGCATAATTCTAATCTGTTCTTATTACTTATTTATAACATGCAGTAGAATGTAAATTCTGTGCCTCCTTTGTACAAGCTTAACGTGCCAGTTAAGGTATGCAGATATTTCAGGCAGCCTACATAGGCAACTTTCTTGGCATAGCGCACTGTTGCCAATTAAAGGGCATAAACTTCAAACAATAAATTAAACTAGCTCTCCCCCCACCATTTACAGGAGGAATATAGACAGGATGTAAGAAATAAGGGAGAGGATCAACAGATAATAAGAGCAGCATTCATCTTGAAATAAACTACTCTGCATTATTATTATTTATGATAGTTACTGTTATTAATAAAGTACATGTGGGATAGAGAAAAAGCCTGCAACAACCACTGAATTTATGAGACCGGGGACAGATGCATGCTCTTTCTTTTATATCGCTGGCACTGATCGATTTGTATTTTTCCCTGATGATGGTTTATGCCATTATAACTGTTTGGTGGCTCCTTACTATTGAGTTATGGTTGCAAAGCACTTCAGAAACGAGAACAAGCCTCTGAACATTATATCCTAATCTGCACATCCTATAGATGCACCATAATACAGAGCAGCTGACTGCACCACCTGTGATCTGTGTACCCACAAACATGATTTATTCTGGTAATCCCAGTTTAATGCATCACATCAGATTGTGGCAGTTATGTTATCTGATGACAGTACTGACACTACATGACATAACTGGGTAGTGCAACATGTCAACTTGAAAAAAACTTTGGGCTTTTCAGGGTTTTGTGTTTTGTTTTTTGTGTGTGTTTTGAAAATAAATATAAAGCAAGTAAAATTAAAGAAAAGAAAAAGAAATCCTAATAATTTTCCTCAACCACATGTTGACCATATTGATGACTCAACAGCTGGGGCTGATTTGTTCCGGTAAGGACAGAGGAGAGCAGGTAGAGAAGCACAGTATTTTTTACTATGCTGCTAATTCTGTGGCTAGCTGAAAACTAGCTCAGCTTTTGTAGTCTTGCCACAGATTTACTTTGCTATAAATTGTCTTGTTTAGGGGCGGCGCTCAGAAGCGGAGTCCTCCTACTATTCTTGTTCCAACGCTACAGTAATGCTTTAGCAAAACCCTTTATTCTCTGACTATAATTCAGATGTACAGAGCTGTTTTGGTCCTGGGAAGGTGATAGTATCTCTTCTACAGAAACTCTTAAATCACATGATGCCTTTGCCTGCATGGTGAGAGTTGTTCTCTAATCATCTTGCATGCTGGCACTAAACAAAATGGTGGAAAACGTTATCCATAATAGATGTAGAAGGCATATATAGCTAAATAAAACTCAACCTATAAACCACTGTAATCTCTAGTTTGTACCAGTTCAAACAGCTACTGTCACATTTTTCTTGTTTAGATTACAGTTGCTAGTCTGAAAGTGCTGTCTCAAGTTTCTGGTTGCTTGATTAGTTTTTTGTTGACTATTTTGTTGATTAAAACAATAGTTTTGGGGTTAAAATGCTATTTAGTATGCAAATTCAATTTTAATAAGTAAAATACCAGTAAAATTGTTTATGTTTTCTGTCAAAGAAAGTTTTTCTTTTGGGAATTAATTTCCTTTCGTCCCTCCTTTTCTTAGACAGGAAAATTTAAGAAACAAAACAGTGTTTCATGGTTCTAAGTAGTCTCTGTTACAGAGGGTAAAATTTAAAATTTTTCAGGACTCTGTTCCACAGGTTTGCAAATAACAGTGATGCTTATCAAAATAATGCTAAAACCATGATGTTTATATTTAGTGTCTCTTCCTAGGATTTGGTTTATACATATAAACTTGAATCTTCCTGGTCAGCAGTAGATGTTCCATGATTCTGGGTGGGGTGAGTTCCTCTGCAAATTCCACTTTCTAAATATTTTGGATGTCCTTTCCCCATCCTCCCCGCTGCCCCCCTCCAATCTTGTTGAAAGGCAGTTCATGGGAACACAGGATCCTAATTGCTTTTCTATGTAGCACTATCTTATATACCAGTACAGTGTGTCATCTTTGTTTCCTTTTCTCAGGTTGTTTTTTCAGATTCTCTTCCTAAGAGAGTGACTGTAAGCCTGGGGTTTCTTGCTGCCATTTTCCAGACAGGCTTTATTTCTGCACTCTGTAATATATGCTATTCCCCATCAGATTGCACTATTGATTTATATAAAACGGATAGTAATAGTTGCTGTATTACTTACCATATATTCGTATATAACTGAACATATTACTGGCTTCTCTTATCGCAGCTGTACATTCGTATATGGTCTTCAGTGGGTTGCAAAAGTGGCAGTCAAGCATTTCTCTTGACCTGATAAAATTAACTTGACACCAAATGTAAGGTGGATCTGAATTTTGCTTCTCCCACTGCAGCAAGATCAGAATTATTTAGGAATACAGGATGTACTCCTGTTAGTGAGCCAAGGGGTTCTTGGTCATACTAATGTGAACCCAGAGTAGTTCCAGTTTTACAGCAGCAAGTATCTGAGATTCAAATTTGCAATGTAGTTGCCTAGTGCAAATATATTTTCTGCTTGTGAACATAAAGCTGAAGTAATACAGAGGTAAAATGTTTGAAACTCTTCCTCCCCTCCTCACCCCCTCCCTTTCACTTTTTGGGCTTGACATTGACGGAGAGATCATGGTTCTTATGATGAATGGAGGGAAGTTGTTAGTATACAGACTGATAGCAATGCAGTGACTGGATTGGAAGCATTCAGGAATGGAAATTTTCATTTAGAACTTAAAATTGGGCTGCATCATGCTATATGATGTGCTGCAAAGAAATGACAGAGAGAAAAATAAAACTAAGATAGTGATATTGATATACCACAATTACTTCTCTTCATATGCCTGTAAACATTAATGTACTCTGTCCTCTTTCTGCTTTCTCCCCCTCTGACCTTCAAACTCACCTTATTTGTCCATCTGTTGTAATTGAAGTGAACTAGGGAGACAGTGCATGGTTTTAATTCTAGTAACATGTAACTTGGAAGTTCATTAGGTTCATTTGGTGCTGAGTGTTTGCACTGATTTGCTATGTGTTGTTTTGGCAGCAAGAAAAGGTTTTTAAAAAAGCTCTCAAAATACCTCTACATTCTTGTGATGGTGACTAGTGATGGTGGGCCAGGAGAACCTGCTAGGGATGTTTAGGTAAGGAGATTTCCAAGGATGAGCCTCACACATATGCTGTGATTCTTCTGTGGTCCGTGATGTGAGATCTTTAGAGTCAACCAAGGAATCAGGTAGATTAATCGGTTTAAATGTCATTCTCTGATGTTTCCCTTTAACTTTTTCTAAGCAATATTGTATGTGGCACTCCAATGATTTGAGTTTTCATCAGCTGAACACTTTCAGGATTTCAAGCTAGTGTGTACTAACTGGAGGGCAAGAACAGACTGAAAAATTTATCCATTGTAGCTTTAAGACAAAAGACTCGAATCCTTGTATTCCAGATTCTGCCCTGGGAAAGGAATGACATTCATGCTTAACTAAAATGGTGTGTACCTTCCTTGTTTAAGGTTAAAACTAGTACTTTTACAATAAAATAACCCAAACAACAAATCCCAAAACCAAACCACAAACCCAAAAATGAAACATAAGAATCGGAATGGATGTTAATGTGGCCTTGTGAATTGGCCAGGATGAGACGTAAAATTTGAGAGATGAGTTTGTGCTCAAAGAGGTGCAAGAGTTTGGGTGCCTACATGGCAGAAAAGTTTTCTGAGTGACTGTTAAGGATCGTAAGAGCATAACCATGAGACACTGCTACTAAATGTGAAAACTCCTCTATGAGTTCTTTGGAAAAACAGCAATATTTACTGCTGAGCAAATAGTTTCTAAAACACATCAGCATTTGTTGGCTACCTAGAAGCAAAGTTGTTTCATCCATATGCCATTGTGTCAGAGTCTTTGCTGGTTAGAGAGCAGAACAACAGCTTATGGTGCTTCCTGAAAATAGTTGTTCGTTTGTCACTGTTAATTTCTTGCCCTTGTTTTAGTTGTTTTACAAATTCTTCTTTTAAATTCTCTGTCTGGAACATCTTTAATTATTAATATCTTGCAGAACTTGCCACTATCTTGGAAGATAGCTGTTTTCTTCAATTAATGGTCCAGTTATACATGTGAAAGGCCGTTGATTGCTGATTTATACAATTAGGTACTTGAGCACACTCTTTGCTTGGACTTGATGGAGTTGCCTGAAGCAGGCGAGTGGTGTCATTTGTGTTGTCCTGTATTTTCTGAAATATTTTCTAAGGGAGTGGTGAGCATGGCATGGGGGTTCACAGGACATATGTAAAAAAGGTGCAGCATTAGTATAATACCTTCCCAGAGAAGGTTGTACATTAGTGTCAGTTCTTCAAGAGTCAATACAATTGATTGGTGCTTTATCAATACAGAAAGCAGGATACTTTGGTAAATGTTATATATGAGTTGTTCTTGCTTTCAGAAAATGGTGTAAGGGAAAAATTGCTAAAGATGTCTGATGAATCAAGCCTGATAATATGATCTTGGAACCTACTTCATGAATTTGATTTATTTTTTGGTAGTACATAAAAATCAGATGGGGACATTGTTGTATTTGGTGATGCAGATTTATTGCCCCCAAAGTGTTTATGTCCTAATTAAATATTGTTACTGTGAGATAATTTAACAAACTATGAAAAAGAATATGAGAGAACAGAATAAGGTTGTGAGTAATAGCTGAAGTAGTCATACAATCTACCTACATAAACAATGTGGTGATTGGAATTCTTTGGAAGTTTTTCATCTTCATACTCTCTCAGCAGGTTTTCTTTGTTGTGCTGCTAACAATCCCTTGCTACAGTGCTGCAGTATTATTTTCCTTTGAATATAGCAATGGGATAGCTATTGTCTCAATTATTTTCCTGAGAGATACTATGTGGGGTTCCTTACACAAGTCACGTTTCAACTGAGTGCTCACCAAGACAGGACATTGCCATTTCTGGTCCTTACAATAGCTGCCTGAAACCAGGGAGAGTGGAAATAGGGTGGAAGAGGGGAAGAAAAAAGGGTGTGTGGCTCTCTTGCTGTAAACCTGAATAGAAAATGCTGAAAGTTGCAGATAAATTAATATGTTGTAGCCATTACTACTGTGTTACTCTTGAACTGTGATGTGCTCTGACATCTTGATGGTAAAGCTCACATTCTCTTAATTTTGGGGATGTGGGTTTGTGGGTTTGGTGGCTTTTTTGTTGTTTTTTTTTTTTTTTTACTCTACCAACTGTTTTTTTTCTCGTTCTTAGTAACATCTCTCAAATTCCATGCTAAAAGTAGCACTGTAATGTTGCATATTATCTTTCAATGACTACCCATTAAATTTGATCTAAGCAAAGTGAGTGTTCTTATTGACCATGCAAACAGGGTCATTCTTTATTCTTTCTGTCTCATGCATTGATTGTGCTATCAGGACTTATGCTGGTGGTTATTAGAAACTGGATATATACCAACCACTATAGTTAGATTTACCATGATATTTTAGATAGTTGCCTTGGTTAGAGTGGGAAGTTCCATATATGCCATATATATAATATATGTAGTGGTATGCAGATGTCAGTTTTAATGATAGTCACTATACTTAGCAATCCTTTTGATGATATATGAGGTAGAAAAGATATTAGTTTATTTGTATTGCATCTGTGGTCAAAGAGATAAAAAGACACGTTTTTATCTTTCCCTCCCTGTCTCCTCTTTCCCCCCGACTTTTTTCTTTGGAGAAAGTAAGGAATGGTTGTAAAACTGTGGGGTCTTATTTATGTTTTCTTCTTTAGTTCTGTTTTTGACATGAAAAATGCAGAATTATTTTTCTGGCTGTGTTAGCTTAATGGGATGACTTGAGGTAATCTCATACCCCCAACAAAGTGTCTCTCTCTCTCTCTTTTTTTTTTTTTTTTTTGGTGTTATTTGCCCTTATGAATCCAGAAAAGAGAACAAGACCAAATCCTGAATTTAGGTTTTTATCAGTAAACTTCTGCAATTGTGAAGTTTAGCTTTGTTTTGGTAAGACAGAAGTTATTTAAGAGAGTAGTTATGGAAAAATTCCAATAAGAACCATTCTATATTATTTTAAAGTAACATGGGGGACTGGAATTGTGGACCAGACAGGATTATAACTTGATCAAGCAAATATGTAAGAAAAAAATTTCAGGTTTTGTGTGAGTTAAAGAAAGAAAATAATTGTCTGCTTATTGTGTTCATTTTGTTAATTGAGATCAATGAAATTCTTTCAGCAACAGCATGAAATCAATTGTAAAATAGCATATAATTCATGCCCTATATTGTAAATTATAGTTTGTCTGACATTAATCACTGAGTTTTCCATGCACTGGGATGCATTTTCTTGCGAGGCAGTTCTGGATAATGCTTGTGGATCCATTTCTAATGTGTTTGAGCGTGATCTGTTTTTCATGTCCACAATTGCCTACATTTGATCTTATGCAAATGATGCAATCAAGCAAATGGAAAACAAGGCGTTGTTGCTAGAGGACCTTGACAAACAGCAGCTTTGTAGTTTTAAGAACCTCCTCCCTCCTCATTCACATTCATGTTCGTATCTGTAGTTGTTTGAATCCATTGATCCATTATGAAACACTTTGAACTTTAAATAGGAAAATACCTGCCAAATCCAACTGTGACAAATAATGACATCAATTATGACGTAATATGATTTTTATTGTTCAGTGTGTCAGTTTCTGGTTCTAAGCTTTTAGAAATACTATCTACACTATATTTGCAGGTTCATCAAAACCTTGATGAAATCTGTGGAGAGACTTTCACTGACTGCAGAGCTCATGCTTTGAGCAACATTCCTAAGTCTGTGTTTTCTGTATTTTCCTCTGCTCCTGCTAACTTCATTTTTCTTTTTAGCATTTATCCTAGCAAAATATTTCAGATGTCATTTAAACTTTCTATTTGGCATTTACTAGTCACAATATATTGATATTATTAAATCAAGAGGAGAAATAAAGATTTCCTTTGATCCTGGTGACGTTGCTTTTTTCCCCATATTTTATCTTTCTACTCTTTTTAACTCTCCTCTCCTTTCCAACCCCCTCAGTATGCTTCTAAGCTGATTGCAAAGGATCTTGCTGCTCATATGTCCTGTGCTTCTATTCCTTGCTATTCCTGTTCTTTTAAATTTTGCCTCTTTCCCTGTCTTGTCTTTTTGCTTTTACCATTCCAAGAACTGATACACAAAGAACTTAAGTCACTTGTTTGTTTTTCCAGAGAGGGAAATAAAACATTTTTCCTTTTTCCATCCTTTTCATCCTTGAAAAAAGGTTCTCCTGCTTCAAATTGAACTAGGTATTTCCAGAATCTCTTATGCATGCATGTAATCTCATTGCTACAGTGTGCATCAAATCAGGGGTTAAGCACAAGATATTTTTAAAAAACCCAATAGTTTGTTGGTGAGTAATTTTCCTTAAGGAGAGAAAAATATCTCTCCCCAGTGTCTTGAACCTGTGTTCAAGGAAAAGTGATCCACTATAAAGAAATGGAAAAGGAGAAATGCACTTTTTCTCTTCTCCCTGCCCTTGTGTTATATTCATTCTGCTAGATGAAGCCCCTCAATACAGTTTCAACTAAGGAGATTGTGTATTCACTGTTTACAAGGACATGAATTAAATAGGTACTATGAATTCCTTTTAGATGTTTGAGAGTGCTAAAATAAAATTCTTCTGGTCACTTGTTTGCCTCCCCAGAACATGGAGTATCTGATACTTGTTTCACAGACATCCGTCTCCATCCATACTTTGTGGTGTCCCTGATGGCAGCTGCAATGAACACTGGTTTCAGGAAGGTGTACACTAATGAGGGTGATACAGTCGGTGCAGTATGTGGAGTCTAGTTTCTCTGCTCCCCTCTCACCCACATAAGCACTGCTTAACCCTGGTAGAGAATCAGCCACATTATGTTGATTAAACATGTCACTGTGTTACAAGCATTCACTTGATGATTTTTTTTTTTTTAGTTACAGCAATTTTTTAACTCTCACTTTGCCAGGTGCTCCATAGAACATTACCACTGAGGGATACGCTGTTTTCAATAAAAATGCACAAGTTCATTCCCTCCTCACACAGAGTGGAGTAAATCAGAAGAGGTTCCATTGCAGCAGAGATTAAAAACATTATATGAGGGGAAAACTAGTGAGAAAGAAGTTGGGTCTACAACGTTTCTTCTTTATTGATGTCTTTGCCATCCAGTTGCAATTTTTGAATTTGTGCTGACAAATGGTTTTGTACAAAATGATAGTTTGATACTATTTGGCTCTGAAAACACTGGCATTTATTACATTTTGCAAAAGTCCGGAACTTCTCTGGCAAACTGAAAAATGTGTGTCTGTAATATGCATTTTATTTGTGTAACTTACACTGTTGCCAAAACCTCAATTGTAAATTCCTTCTTAAAGGATTTACTAATTAAAATCTGTGATTTGTATTTTAATAAAAAAATGAAAATGATTACTACACTACTTTCCTACTATTTTTTTTCTGAGAAACCTTGCTTTCTTAGTACAGAGAAGAATATATGAAGCTAAAGAATATTTATTCAACAAAGATGCTACGTATTATTTACCATTTTCTGCAATAACTGAAACTCAAGATAGCTTCATCATAAGTAACCATTTAACAGTTGTTTTGCTATAGCATTAGCAGGTTGTCTTTACTGAAAGCTATTGTACAAATGTTTCACGTTCCTGCAGCTGAAGACAAACAGGCAAAGAGAGAACAGACCAGTATGAGTGGTGGCAACAATGAGCTTCCTTTGTGTTCATGCTTATAGCGAAATCTGCATGGAGTGAATCATTGTGTGTATTCATGCTTGACATTCATGTATCATACAGCACATCTTAAAAATATATATATATATGGTCTGGCTGTGTTAATTAACCTGTACTTGTTTTTCCATTAATTTGATTTGATTTAATCATCTTAAAGGTGTATATTTGCCATGGTAGCAAATTGATATAGTATGTAGTACCTAAGAGGCTAGCATCTTTTGTTTGGGTAGTGTACATTCTAGTGTAAATGTACAGTGGGGTCATCTCAACCAAAATGTGCTCTGTAGAGCTATTCCTAGTCAAAATTTGCAGTTGCTTGCTATTAAGCAACCAGCACCTATTCACTCCTCTGGGAGAAATCTGAAACATTTAAGTAATACAGGTCCCCCTTTCTCTTGATTTTCTGATTTCACTACCCCTGCAAGTTACAGAAAAACAAGGTAAAATTAATGTATAACAGAAATTCATATTCTTTTTTTGTCCTAGATTTAGCAGTTTTTACGCCACACCAGTTTCTGCTCACTGCATGCACGCTTGCTGGCTGTACAAACAGCTCCCAGGTCACCTTGTTTACAGCACAGCTGCCACCATCACACGTAGATGCCCCAGTCCTGACGGTTTTGGATTCTAGAACGATATATGTACAGTAAGTAAGGATTTCTTCTTTCCTGACAACACAATAGTGCATTGGTTTATTCAAGAATTCGAGGGAGTTCAATCAGGGGAAGGGTTTGTGACATAAAATTAAATTTATTATGATTAAATGCATAGAAGTGATTAGTTTAGTGGTTCTGTGAACCTTCTGATTATCACTTGCCAACTTAATTTCCATTTTGTCTTTACGCAATCAGTATAACCTACATATGGGCATAGCCTCTGCAAACTTCAGTGCAGGAAATGTTCTGGTGTTATGCCCATTTTGTATCCCCTGCTTTGTGTGTTCCTGTAATCATTTATCTATTGAGTACAAATATTGCAGTAAAAGTAAGGCTTTGATTTATTTTTATGTTTGCACAACTATGTTTTCAAATTCTCAACATCAACCCCACAAAGTTACCTGAACAAAGCCTTGTATTTTTCAATACAGTCTGAATACGTGTGGGTCTTAATCATGTTTTGCTTTTATTTTTTTTTGCAGATGGAAAGAACCAGTAGAACTAAATGGAATCCTAGATCGCTATATAATTTATATTGCCAACAATGAGCAGAATTTTACAAAGTGGAATGTAATCTATAACAGCACAGAACTTTTCCTGGATTTTACTATTCAGCAGCTTTTCCCGGGTACTGAATACCTCATAAAACTAGCTGTAAGTTTTAAAGATGTGTAGTAGAGATGTAAAGTGGTGAAAAGGATTCTGATTTTGTTAACATCTTAAATACTTCAGGGTTCATGTGTCCAGTTTGTTTAACCTCCTTTTTCTGAAACTAAGGTGGATGAACCATCCTGCATCCTAAACAACAGTAGGTGTTTTGTTTGAAAACAGGCCCTCAAAAAATGTGTAATTTAAATAAAGGGTTTTTTAAGGATAAGTTGCATGATAATTACAAGAGAATTTACCAGAAACATATGAAGGTTTAAAAAAATATCTCGAGGCCCAACATACAAGAAAATGTTCAATGTATTTGGAAATGTTAGCCTTTCATATTTTGTACCTTAATAATTTGCTTTTTCTTCATTAAATCTGCATGTAGAAGGAAATAGCATAGTTCTGTGTGAATTAGCAGTTTTGTTATTCAAAACATTTGAAAAGACCTTAGAGTTTTCATTGCATTTCCATAGTATTGGTTTTATTTCATGATGAAATCGAATAGCTTCAGCTCACTAACAAACCTGAAAATATGTGCATAAAAGCATGGGATTGTCCCCTGTTTTAAGCACTCTGTTCATTTTGTAACAATACCTATATAAGGATATTTGCTTTGATAAATGCCATAGAAAAATATTCTGCTCTTGATTATGAATAAATTTACATTTATGTAGACTGGGTATGCATTCATTTTTTCTTAACATGCTCTTGAATGTTCTAAATATTATACCACAAAAAAAATAAACTACCTTCAGGTAATGATAAGGATCTGACTTGAACTTGGAAAAGCAAGGATATTCAGTCTAATTAAAGCTTAGATTCAAGTTGAAATGAGTTAATTTATGCTTAGACATTTTCAGCACAGTACATTGCATAGCATGTGAAATAGCTCCACATCCAGAACTAAGGTTGTACTTACGCCTTTATAAATGAGTGGGACTATCAAAAGATTTGTGCTGTCCTTTACTGTGCCACAGCTCTTCTCTGTTCCTGCCCAGCTCTTGTGTGTGAGGACACAAGGAGAGAGGATGAGGCGAGCACTATACAGCTAGTATCTGCAGAGCAACTGGGACTATTCTGCCTTGGGATGTGGTTGAAGTGGTTTTACTTCATTAACATGTACAACTTTCCTAGGAGTTACTGAATGCTTTTTTAGGAACCTTTGATCGTTGTATTTCTCATTTCTCTGTAGAGTTCTGGGGGCTTTTTTTAGTTTGTTTTGGTTTTTTTCTGGGTTTTGTTTGGTTTGCATTTTTCTGGTTTGTTTTTGTTGGTTGGGGTTCTTTTTCAGGGTTGTTGGTTTTTGTTTTTTTTTTTAATATGTATTGCATTAAGTGGTAACCAGAAAGTAAGAAAAGATAATCTCTTCTGGTGATGAAAATAACCAGATTTACCTGGACAAAATACGATGGTCTGTGATAAGCAGGTTAGAAGTTGCAAATGTTTTGCAGCTTTAAAAATGGCAATTCTAAAAGTGCATGAAATACCCAATATCTTTGAGATTATAACTTTCTTTAAAAATATGGATTAATTGTGTTTAGAGCTTGTCAGACTAGTTTGGGAAGAATGTAGTAGTAGAGAATTATGAAGCTTAAATGTGGCCTAGTGTTAAACTAGATTAAAAAACCCAACAAACTCCCCCACAAAAGAAAACCCCACAAAAAATGCAAATCAAACACACAACTAGAAGAAAATTGCAATAATGAGTTTCAAATATAATTTAATGTGAATTTCAATGCAACTTTTAAAATAAAACCAACAGTAGCGTAGCTTCAACACTGGAAACAATAAGTGCTTCCTTATTTTTTGTTTTGTTTTGTTAGAATGATATGTATCTATGAACTAGAATCTTTTTCTTTTCCTTGTTTCATAGGTAATATTAATTTTGTTTTGTATCTACACAAAAACTGGTTTTGGTTTATGTGGAAAATTGGAAATCGATTTATTAAAAGTTGTAACTGTGAATACAGTAATCAGGATCCTCATCAGCAGAATTTTCAGCACCTCACAGGCTGCTGGCTTTAACTTTTATATGCAGAGGTTAATATAAGTACATTAAATAAAATTAACAATATGTTTATCTTTTACCCTGATTTTCACAATTGGTTACTGCTATTTAATAAGTAGGAAATGAAGAGCCAAAAGGCTGCCTTTAGTAACTGGGGTGGCACACCCATTCACATGACTTGAGTGCTTTTGTGATTTAGCTGTTCATCTAATTATCTCCTCATGGCTGTTCTGTATGGGTAAGATAGCTCAGGTGCTAACTGGAGGATCGCCATGTGGTGTCGTCTTGTGAGGTTTGTATTGGTAGTTTTGCAAATTTTGTCTCAAATCTATTTCTTGGTGAAGTTTGGAAAGGTACAATGGGACTCAATCTGGGTGTAGGATTTCGTGGCTTTGAGTGTCACTGTGATTGCCTAAGTCCCAGCAACGTCCAGTCCATTTGGATGCAGTAATCTAAAATTCCACTGTTTAAAATGCAGCTTTCTTATATTGACTCTCATTAGAGGAATCAGAATCTTCATATCCTGGCAAGTTTCAGAAATACTAAAATAATTCAAGAAATAAATGAATGGGAAGTCTGCTGTTACCAAGCTTTGGAATGAAAAAGCCCTCCACTTCTGAGGGATGCACTGTGCAGCTTGTTTAGCAAGGTAGTAAGGGGGATGTATGAGAGAGAGGTCTTGCAGAGCTGGTGTTTTTGGCATCTTCATGAAGCCAGTAGAATCAAAACGATGTGAAGATTAGTCTGCCTTTGCTGGAAGGATGATATTCTTAAATATTTTCCTTATCAAAATGATAACAGTTATTTGAACATATGTCTGAGGTAACTTTTTTTTTTAAATAAAAAGCCACTATCATGTTTAAAATAAATGCCATTTTTGGATGTTCCCAAAACTGAGGTTGTGTTCTTTGATCTTTATTTGATAGCCCAGACTGAACACAGGGAGTCATTCTGTTGTTTTGTTGGGAGTGTAATTTCCAGTGAAATCAAAACAATCTTGGTGTATAAAATAGCCTCTCATTTACAAACAGTTCCTATTTTTACCCATGGGGTTAGTACACATGTTTGGAGCAGGGTAGAAAATAAGTTGACTGCTCTCTGATTTGAAACACACTGGGAAGTGGGAAATTGTAGCTAATCCTTTCAAATAAAATATACTGGTTTGTGAGAAACATTTTATTCCTGGATAGTGATGCTGTTTTTCCTTTGTGTGCTGATGATCTAGAGCAGGCTACTTGTCCATTTCAGTGTTTGGGCATCTCCTAAAAACACAGGTGATCCTGTAAGTTTGATCAAGAATATGAATCTTTAATGAGTTCATGTTATGTTTTATTGCATTACTAAACAAACAAACAGAAACAATGAACTAAAAAAAAAAATTTAAATCCAGTACAGAGTTTATGTATTCTTAATTTTTTTTATTTTAACTTCTCTAAGAACTCCTGTCTCTTGTCATTGATCTTAGTGCAAGTAATTTAAAAACTGACATGTGTAAAGACCGTGTAGTCTTACGTTTGTGCACATAAAACTTTAAAAGTCTGTTTTATGCGGTGATATGCATATTTTCCTGCACATTGTATTATTTCACAATCAATCTTCTCTGCTAACTGAAATACAAATGATTTGACTTTGTTATCCACAGACATGTAATAATATCTGTTACATATTGATTTGTAATAGAGTGTTTTTTCACTATTTAATTGTATCTGCACACCACTGTGTGGGCTGTCATAAAGTGCAGGTCTGTCTGAATGGCAATTTTTTCTCAATGGCTATTTGAGATAAATGTTTAAGTAAGTTGGTCAGTATATTGTCTGAAACTTGTGAAAGCTTATAAGTCACTTCCAGAAGACTTTTGCACTGTAAATAATAGAGATTGTACTGCGATTTTCTTTGTGACTGAAAAAGCAGTGGACATGTAATTGTGGTTATGACTCAATCAAATGGAAAATTGTATGAGTTGAACATTAGTACAAGGTGTTAGCTGTATTATAAAAATGTATCATGAGTAGTACAACCTGTTATTTAAGAGGAGAGATAAGCAAATATATGGTAAAAAAATGTTCTATAAAAAACACAGACTTATAAATTATACATATCTAAACTTTTAAAACAAAAAGTCAGTACTATAATTATTGGTATTATACTGAAATAAGTTAATTTTATTTGATTTGTATTTTAAGGCTTGCACTGGAGGTGGATGTTCAATAAGTGAAGCTAGCACGGCAATAACAGATGAGAGTACACCAGAAGGTGTTCCTGCTCCAAAAGCCCACTCATATTCATCTGACTCCTTTAACATCTCATGGACTAAGCCTGAGTATCCGAATGGTAAGTGAACTCTTTTAGCCTCAAGTTAAAAAGATGATTAGTAAAGGTAAATTAATATTCTAAATGGCAGCTTATATGTGGTGCTTAATTTTTAATGATCATTTTAGCACATAAAATACCTGAGATAGTATCATTGTCTGCAGCTAGGAGATTGTAGGTTTCAGCCCATCGTACTGTTTCAGTGGCTCAAAAGTGCTCCCTTTTGATAGTTCTTGTGTACTGCATCTCATTGTTTAATGTTTTCCAGGACAACTGAGCTGAGGAATAGTCTAGGATGTTCATTTCGCCCTCCAATAAAACAATTTCTTTTACACTAATTGATATATAATAACCGTTATATTTGTGTTTTACATTTTCATCTTGCAAGTGGGGCTTTTTATTCTTTTTGCACATTTTCATTGTTTTTCATTGTGAAATAATCATGAGTATAACTTCTGGACTAATTTTATATTTCCAGTGGTATTGCACAGTATCATGTGGCCTTGGAATTCACCTTGATTTCGTTATTGTGCATGTAACAATTTAAATCGCAGAAGAGGAACTATGCAGACATTATTGAATGTGGAGCAACACCAATGTTTTTCTTCATTGGCTTATCATATACATATATATCAGTTATTTGTTACAGTGGCTTCACATTAATTTATTTTTTCCCATGCAAGTTTTTCCCTGCTTTCAACTGTGGTAAAGCACATCCTACTTGTATAACTTCACTACAAGGTACTTTAAATGATTCCCCAAAAATCAGTGATTGTAAAGCTATGTACATGTAATATTCTGTAACGTCTTACATTACTTAAAGAAAGAAATGAGTGTGTGTCATCTGCTGTTAAATAATGTAATTGATAATTTATAGTTCTTTGTATGGGAGTCATATTGGAAGGTCTCATGTGCCACCCCCGCTCCCCACCTCCCCCCTCCCCCCAGCCCCTTAGAAACCTCCTAACCCTGTTTCTAAACCCCCCAGCAGCATATGCGGTAAAGGCTTAGGGGAACCCAAGGAAGAAGGAAAAAGGAGATGGGCAAGGGATGGGGCGGGGGAATTGGGGAAAGCAGGGAGGTCATGTATGGGGCTCACTAGATAAAGTCAAAGGGCCTTTTTTTATGTGTACTATCTCATGTCTGTTCCTGATGCTTTTATCCTTGCATTGTGGGGAAAAAAATCCAAATAGTTTAGAGAGTGGTTTAACTTATCAAAAAATATAAATGCATGCATACATATATTTTTATATGCATATCAACAGCACAGGATAAAGTCTCATACTTTGATAAATAAGTTTCCACAAGCTTCTTTTAAAACAACCAAAAGTTGGGAATACACCACTAAATTTGCAGATTGTATCTTGTTAATACAGCATTTACTATTTACAGCTCAGGTCCCCTTTTAAATACAATCAATAGATTGTTAAGAAATACAATGATTAGCTTTTTAGGAATGCTGTGACTGAACTGAATGAGGTACAGATGTGGTAAGAATCACGGGAGATTTATAAAAGAAACTATATTCTCTTTGTCCCTTGTCCCTTCATCCATGGAAACTGGAGGCTTCAACAGGCTCAATGACAGCACTGTTCACCTCTATATAGGGGTTTTGAACAATGCTAGGTAATTATAAAATTTGCCATATAGCCTACTCCTCTACAATCCTGAATACACCCCGTGTAGGTCTCCTGTGTGTATTTTGCCCCTTTAAAAATGTTCTCTGCTGTTTTCTCACCTTCTCATTATTTGAAGACCATGGAGCATTTTTCTCTTGGGACCGTTATTTTTTGGTGATATATGAGTACCGTGCATTTTGCTGTTAGAGGGTTTTCCTTAGGGTCAGAAATGATGGAAGGGATTCAGTGAAGTCAGCTGCTGCTATCCTGCCTTGCAGGGAACAGCTACTTCTTTCCACCTGTGAGCTCTTGCTGAGTGGTTCAGAGTTGGAAGAATTGCTGTCTCATGAGCATTTGGTAGCCAGAAGGGCATTAGAGGAGCACAGACTTTGTTTTTTTACCATAGCATGCTCACACTTGCACAACAGTCAAGAAGGGATATGCATTCTCATTTGTCTTCTTTCTTCTCCACCACTTGTTTAGGAGATTCAAGAAAAGTATATAATTAAGAACAATTTCCCCATTCTCTTATTTCTCTTTCCAATTTACTATTTGCATCCCTTATTTCTTCAAGAAAAAAAAAAAAAAGGCACCCTAAAACTTTTCACTGAGCAACTGCTTAATCGGGAAAGGTTGCATTGTTCAGGGGCTTTGTTTTGTTTGTTCTCAGCATGTTGTTTAGTCTGCCTAGTCGCCATGTAATTTATAATGCACATTTTCTTTTGTTTTATTTTCAAGCCAACAATAAAATGGTTGATGGCTCATGGTCCAGGCTCAGAAATACATTAGGAATTGGAATGTTTGCTTTTTTTTCTCCACAGATGCAATTGCATTGGTGCACCGCTTGTTATATATGTGCATGTATGTGCATGTGTGTGTGTGTGTGTATATATACATATAATAAATTATTCTCCTCCTTTGTTACCCTATTACACTGTCTTTATCTTGACCCGCAAGGTGTATTTCTATTCTCCTCCCCATCTCACTGTAGGGGAGAAGGGGTGAACGAGTAGCTGCATGGTGTTAAGTTACATGACATGTAGATAGCATAATATAAGCAATATTTACCATTTAGTTGGAGGCAAGATGTGGAGAGGCTTGTGAAATGACATAGGGCATCAGATATTCTGTTGTGAGCCTTCACCGTTGTACTGGACTCTGTAAAGAACCGTGTTTTCTTCAGAACACATCCATGATAGGCTTGCCATATAGTTTTCTATCTGCTCTTTTAAAATCCATTCACAGAAAAAAACCCCTGACCTTACCTCTTTACATCATCTAAAATTTCCTTTAGATGGTTACTTCTCAAAAACTTCACTTTACTTGTGTACAGGTCATAGATAAAAGCAAGACTTTATCTGTGCGGTATGCTCCAGAGCTATATGGAATTTGTATGGGCAATATTGGATGTAGTAAAAACTGCTTTATAAAATTATTCAGTGAACTAATCTAGTACTTGTTCCTGAAAATCCTTGTGGTTGTGAGAGCTGACTTGTGTATGTAGTCAGTGAAATTGATGTAGGTGAAAGTATGTTTGTTTAAGATTTGACCTCTAGATTGTACCTTAAGAGTAAAGTGCTTGTAGCACTTGAGATTTAAAACCTCTTTTCATCTTTAATGTCTGGAATATCATTGACAGATTATATGGCCTCACCCAGGGAGGAGAAAGGGAAGAGTGCATTGCTTTCTTCAGTTTAAGTTTAATTTGCATCATTGGATTTCTTTTCAAAAGTGAAACATAATTGTCAACAGGGATTTTATCTTCAGTGAAACTAAGATTTAATTTATCTCCCTAGACTTAATAATTATGAATAAACTGCATCTTTTCATGGAGACCATGTGTCACTCATGAAGCTTTGTAAATCACAAAAAATTCGTATACTTTTCAATATTTCAGATAGTAAACTTAATTAATAACTAGCAAGTCTATAGAACTGAGTAAACTTTGGGCCAGCTTTGAACTTTTTCTCAGTATGCTTTGGAAATGTATATTGGTGAGATACCGAAAGTTATTTCTCCTTGGCCAAAAAGAGTTATTGGCTAATTTAGACAAATGGCTTCACATCTCAAAGTCAAACTACTAGCCCTTTTGTTCTGAAGTGTACTTAAATTTTTTTTTTATTCTGTAATTTTTGTCCATCAGATTCATATAAGGCAAAGGCAGAAATAAAATTAAGAATTAATGGATTAGCGTATTAGAGATGGTTATTCTCTGGCAGTACTTGAGGAGTAAGAAAAGCTCACAGTGTTGACCAGCAAGCTGCTCCTCTAAGTGTAGATGCTGCATAGTGCTGTGGTTTCAGGAACACTTTAATATAATGGTCCAGTTAATTAAATGTTGAGTTACGGTGCGGTTTCCATAGAGGTACATATGACACCCACATTAATATCAAATGATCTCATTATGATTCATGCTGTTACCATAAATATCAAAGGAATTAATAATGATTTGTCCATTACTTTAAAGGGTAAGTGCTACTAGTATATGTACTTAAAGTAGTTCAGTGTTGGGTTTTTCCCCCCCCGTATGCCAGTGTTCAGATTTAGGCATATCCTTATCATTCTTTATTTAAGTATTTTTCCTCTGAGGGAAATATAATATTTTTTAATATATAGGTATAATTTGTTTGTTTAATGTAGGGCAAATATCAACCATTAATGCTCTTGCTTTACAAGCATCTAGACATGGAATCCCAAGGGATTTTTACTTTAGGAATCCTGTCAAATGTGGTAGGATTGATGGTGTGAGATAAACCAGGACTTCCTCCCACACACACATCTCTGCTGTCTGACTTGAGTTTAGCCTCTCACTTTTTCTAAAAGAGAAAAGAATTGAGGAATCTGTGAATCACTTCACTGTGCCCAGCTCTGCATCACTTTAGCATATAAATACTTTGAAGTATAACTCTTCAAAGCTCAGCTGAAGTGGTTATGTGTACACTCTTATTTTAAAAGTGTAGTGGAAGGGGAAAATATTTTCTCAATTTCAAATTTTCTAAATGTGGTTTCAAACAATTCCGTTTTAAGGGAAGGAAAAATGACCTGAGCTATTTTTACAATGTGAGGAGGTTTTCTATGATGATAAGAGTAGAAAGCATCCTCTGAGCTGAACTCACTTACTTATAATGAATCCTTTGCATTTATTTGCCTTCAGATTTCAACACTTTAAAAGCTTTTTTAAAAAGAGCATATTCATAAGTGAGAAAGATGGTGGAATATTCTTGAAGAAAAGGTTTCCTTTGCAAGCTGAATTTCCAAAGTCTAAAGAAATCTGTGAAATTCAATCTTTTGTCCATTACATTCAAATTACTGTATGTATGGGGTTCATGTACCCTGTCATGTACCTTCAAAATAGAGATTTATATTTCCTTATAAATGAGATAAGCAGTCAACAAGAGTGAGTATTAATAAGATGTTTTGTGAGACAGAAGTATTTGTTATGGATTTATCATTGTTCATAGTGCTGGTCTGAGTTGTCCTTCAATGTTTCAATTATAACATAGATCACTATTTTTTTCTAACTCTAAAGCTGTTACAATGTGGGATGTTCTTGTTCCATAGCTGTATGCAGTAGTCTGTGAAACAGAATTGCCTCAGTTTTCCTGATTCCAAGATGATGGGTAATTTTTGGAACAGTGTAATTGTCTTCAAAAGGTGCAATCCACTTGCAAGGTGTTCAACAGTTAAAGATGGGAGAGTGTGATTTTTTTCAGTGTTGCATACACAGTCCTGCTAAACACTTATCTGTTTAACCCTAAGCTGTTTGAAGTACTACTACTGCCACCACTCTAATGAATGTCTCTCGCTTTCTTCTAACTTCTGCAGCTCTTTAGATATCGAGTGCTGTCGTGTTGTTTTGCAGGTATTATTACTAGCTATGGATTGTATATGGATGGTGTTCTGATGCAAAATTCATCACAGCTAAGTTGTTATACTTATGGACTTGCTCCTTGGAGTCTGCATTCCTTCAGAGTCCAGGCATGTACTGCAAAAGGTTGTGCTTTGGGTCCACTGGTGAGTACCTTAATTTGCATTCTGGGAGCATAATAAATGTCAGATGGCAGTGAATATCAGAGTAAATGGTGATGATTCACTCTGGTCAGTACTAACCCATCTGGCAAAATGTGACATTTAAAAAAAAAATCCTGTTCAAGAGCTGCTAAAGATTCGATAGGTCATTGTTAGGCAGTGTTCCAAAGTAGAACATGGATGCAGTGGAGAAAGGCAGAATTTGAAGCTGAAAAAACACATTATTGAAATTAAATAGAGTTAATATGTTTGAAAGGGGCAGATGTGCTTTAGCCAGATTTATAAGGAGGTATATAAAGAAAGAGTTACTGTTCCAGTAATGAGCAAATTTCTAGCTGCCTGACTGAAAGGACTGAAGTTAATTTGAGAATTGCAGAAGCCAGAAGTGGCAACAGGAGCAAGGAAAATACGATGATTCGTAAATATCTTTTGAATGCAAGTATGTGATCGAAATATTATACTGGACGTATTTTAACAGTCTTGTACAACACCTCATTTTTTCAGGATATGAGAATACAGGAATATTGAATTTGACATTTGAAAAACAAGGCTTCTGAGGCTTTTTTATTTTGTTAAAGGTTTTCAGATGTATAGCTGAACTGATAAATCAAGTATGATTACATAGTACAGTAGCTGATGAATAACTGGAATAATATCTACTGTGCTTGGGTTTTTAAAGCATAGCTGAGGAAGAAACCTGTATTAGTCCTGATATTTATTTTTTTGCTTAATTCAGCTTTGTGTGTGCACTTTAAATTTTCTTAACAGGAAAAGGAAGAAAAAAGAAAAAAAAAGCAAGATTTTGGAGTTTTTAGAGTTTTTCATGTTTTTCTTTTTCCATCGTAATTTATAATATCACTATATTGCACTTTGGAAACAATTTCCAGATTTTATTTTTATGATATCATTCATTAGTCACATTTCCAATATTCTTTGCAAGATTTCTTTCGAATGCTGGTAGTGCTGTCTATCTGTTGAAGAAGACTAGACTTCATAACTGTTAAGCATTTTATAGCTTGCTCTACTTTGAAGGATATTTACTCTTAAAAGCTTGAATGGCTTTTTGCCAGTTTTTCTTGTGCAGTTTTTACGACTTCACATATACCTCAAAAGCAAACCTTGTTTCAAGGTATTCAATGTGCTACTATACCTCATCCATTGTGTAGTTGTGATGTTTAAGACAAGTCATTACCAGACTTTGCATACAGATGAAATATGTATGATTTCAGAATTTCTGTCCTATCAAGTAGGCATCAAAAGGACAGAAGAGAGCAGCGGTAGTTTAGGGCTTTAAAAATATTTTTGGTAGCCTTTATTCCCATTTCCACTGAACTGCAGACTTGTAACTTGACTTTTGAAGCAATTCAAAGTAGGGGTCGCTGTAGCGGATACTCATCTGCATCCGATGATCAGTACACAAACTGTTTTCCAAAGCCAGTGATCCATCTCTAATCACAGGAATTGAAGTACAACATCTTTATTTAGTCTCACCTAAGTGCTGCCAGGAAGTTAAAGCACTGCATCTTCATTTTTCATTTGACTTCTTGAAAGATTTTTATATCAATTACAATATAAACCCAACATGTAGAGGGGAAAAAAAAAAAGGAAACCCAAATGTTTTGCTTCTACTCTAAATAGTATAGGAAACATCTCCCAGCAATAAACTGATACACTTCCAGCTATTTTTGCTGCTGATCTTGTGCTTAATGTGTCCTAATCAACGAAAGAATGTTGTGACTGTCCTAAACGTGAGATTTCTCCAGTTTATGTGTCTGAAGGTGGCTCCGAACATCTTAATCAGTTATGAGAGAATTAGCAGTTACTGTGTTTCCCTAAGTATTTTTATTTGTGTTAGATAGTTTTTGTTTAACTTTTTCAGTGGCTTTATTTTCAAGTGAAATACAAATTAGTATCAGCTAAATTAAAAACTGCTAAATTTTAATCTCTTTCTAGTAAAGTAACCTCTGATGGATTCTTTAGAGAAGTTTAGGAGAACTGAAATTCTACTGGTTTTTAAAATGTGTTAGATATAGTAAATATCAGATGCACAAAAGTAAGAAATACATATAATAGTGGACTGCTTTGAAATAAATGGAAATGATCATACTGAATATTTGTGATCTCACCACATTGTTATTGAACTTAAATTTCAGGTTTTTAGCTTAAGTGTATGCCAGTACTATTTTCTTTTTAAAATTTAGGTGGATGACAGTTTTCTCCATTATTATTCTTATCCTCTGTTTCAGTGTTATTTATCTAAGAGCAGAGGGGTTTTTTATTCAGTTATCAATAAACACATCTGAACATATCACAGACTATTGTATTAAAATGTTAAGAAAAAATTAAAAGAAATGGGTTTTCTGTGATATTTTTATATACAGAATTAACATTTTTTGAACTCAAAATGTAATTTTCAAAATACACCCCAGAGGTGTAGCTGAAGAGGATACTACATGTACTGATTATAAGCAGTGTTTCAGTATAGTTTTCTGTACAGGGAAGAATAGCCAGGTCTTAAAGAAAAGACTTTGTGATACTGTAAGAATTTTCTGAGAAGCAGTCCCAGGTGAGAGACATAATACGGCTGTGGCAACTCTTTAGGATGTGGTACAAATTGCTGCAAATTCATACTTGTTTAGAAATATCTTAATCCTGTTGAGTAGAAAAAATAGTTTGTGTTCATTTGTCCATGGCTCTTATGTGGTGGGATCAGAGTACTTGCATTTAGCAGCACAACTTTACTTATTTTAGTGTAGAAAATACAGTTTAGTCAAATTCTTCCAGAAGGAGGTTTTTGACTGAAGTATCTAAATAATCAGT
>BSDF01000003.1:23035812-23073312 GCA_027925045.1 Hypotaenidia okinawae
GAGACACCAGCTGATCTAATGCTGAATATTCTATAAATGTCCCTAGGCTCAGCTCCTTTCTTGTCCTCTTCCAAATCTTTCAAATTTCACATAGGTATGTCTCTGTCTGACTGTCTTAATATTTTATGCACACCAAATGGGTCTGCTGTTCATCATATTTAAGATATTATATAACATTAAATTCTGCTGTTTTTACAAATATGTATCCCATAGGAATTAAAGTGCACTTCCTGAGAGTTTATTGGTTATGTCATTGTTATAGTAAGTTGTATTTGATTATGGGCTGTTTTCTAATGGGGCCGAGTCATCTTAAATAGTTTGTAAAAGATTTAAAGTTGCTGTATTTTTGGGGGGGAAGGTATGGAATAGTTATCTTTACAGTAAAACGAGCAATATATCAGTAAAAACTATGTTTTAATACATAAAGCAAGAGCGAATGTTCTAATTGTACAGACTTCTTTAAATTCCTGGATTCTAAATCCAATATGAATATTTCTGAATTCTCTGTTTTTTTCATTACTGTTTAGTTCTGATACTATCGATGATACTTATCTTTGGATATTTCAATGCTAGCATGGCAAGGTCTTGGCAAATAGTGTGTGTCTGGTCAACACTTATTAATAGCCAGTTTGGAAGAGAAGAGCCTGCTTTGGCAGGGGGTTGGACCCGATGATCTCTCGAGGTCCCTTCCAACCCCTACAATTCTATGATTCTATGATTCTATCATAAACTGATTGAAGAGGTCACTGTGGAATTGCAAGTGTGAAATGTACATCAGCAGGAGATGGTTTGGATTTTCTGCCAATAGAGGAGGATACTGATAATGGGTTTTTCCATAATTTGACCATGCTTTAATAGTGTATGCAAGAGAAATATCTGTACCAATTAGCCTTCATTTTCTAACTCAACATTTATCTTTCCAAAAATCTTTCTCTTTGAAAATACATGTTGAAATACAGACAGGAGTTTTGTTGAGTGTTTCACGATGTTCACCAATACAAGCATTTTTTCCAGAAGAATATTTACTCCCAGAAAACTGCATATGGGGATCAAATATGATTTTAGAAATTGAGGGTTCTGTCTCAGTTCTGCAATGCCTAGACAACATGTTTTCGTGCAAGGACAAGTTGCTGTGCCTCAAGTCATTTGAGTCCCAGTGGCTTCTTGTAGGATGCCTAAAAGAGAAATTTGGTTTGCAATTGCTTAGTCCAAGGCATGAAATACTAGTGTTACTAGATCGCAAACAGTTTTTCTCTCTTTAAAAGGAGTTCAAATTCTTGTTATCTTGATACACTTCCAATTTTCAGAGAAGCTGAGGGGGAAAGAAAGGTGACAATGTCAGGCTTCTTTCCCTCAAACAGTTTCCGCATTTAGCCCTATTTACCCTCCAGGTGGTTTAGATTAAGTGCAGGGCCATTTTTAATTGCATCTGGATATCTGAAATTAAGTTCTAGTACAGGAAGAGTCAGGTATTACCTCCTTTCCAGAGGAGAGAGCTGGAGCAAATTCTTATCTTCCTACCTGTCAGATGACTGCATTAGCACAAAATGAGTCCAAATCTGTAGTCCCCTGGATGTTGTGATGCATTTGAATGCAAGTTTGACATAAAGAGAATCCTTAATTAACTATATGTCCTTAGGGAATTTCACAACACATAGTTGCAGGGTTGTACTCAGAACTCTGTTGCTTGTGAATGTAGACTTGAATGTAGAAATAAAGGTATGTTATTTGCAGGTTTGGGTGTGGTTTTGCTTTTGGTTATTTTTAAACTTTTAGTAACTTCTGTTGTTGACATATCACCTGAGGTTCTTGCTTTTCAGCAATGTAGTTCATATGGTGTTTTTGTAAAGGGAAAATTATTCACCCAGTAACTGCTTATTTGGAGACACTGTACTAGAAAGCTTCCTTGCAGCCTACTCATTCTCTTGGCACGATTGAGAACTGTGGCAGTAGTAAACAACATTATCTGATAATAGGGAAAAAAACCCAACAAACCACAAACCTGTGTCTATAAATAAGTTGCCTTTTACATATATATGTTAGAATTTTGTTTGTCCAATATTTTTAGTTTCCAAAGTATATAGTGGCAGAGGAACAGCATGGCATACCAAAAATCATCACCACCTCTATGAGCAACAGCAGTGGCATATTCATCATCACCAGAGAGACACCCTCCTTACTCCCCAAGTAGAATGGTTTTTGTGGCCCCTAGCTGCTTTCCCAGGTCATGTCATGAAAGACACTTTTTGTATTTCCTCCCCCTCCTCCCTTAGTTTGTGTGACTATCTTAGCTCTAGTTGCAGACCTTACTAATAAAACTCACTAATCCTAAAGATGTTTGAGGAGGGGGAAAGGGGATGCGTGATCCATTTTGAAGTAGTCATGTTTAATCTGTTCACTAGAGCAGGACTTAAGGGTACTTTGGCACTGAGTAATGTCTCATTTAAAGTTTGATTTGCATGGCTAGAAAACTCACAGTTTTGCATGCACTATAGAGTAATTATTGGGTAGTGTTTTGTCAAGCTTCAGTAGATTTTGAACAGCTTCACAATACGCCATCTACTAGCGTGCTTTCCTTCAGCACCAGGTACACTTTTCTTTCCTATTCCTTGGTACAGGTTTCTCAAAGAGCAAAATGAAAGCAGTCTCTCTCTGATTTCTGCATTGGATTGTTTCATTGGTGAAGGCTAGCATCAGATTAAGCATAGTGTTCTAATTGACCTTCTGCATCTGTATAGTCACATAGTTATGTTTTTGGTACATATACACCGATCTGTTTCTGTATTTTTCATGTTACAAAGCAGACATGTAAGGCTGAAGCTCATTTCTAGAAGGAACATCTTATCAGTTCTTAGAGGCTGAAAGTCCTAGTGACTGCCATTGCTGCTCCTTTGGAAGAGTCTAAGGAGTAATAGCAGTCTCCTGGAGTTGGTACTGGTAAACAGTATAGAGTAAAAGGTGATTTGACAATCATTTCTTCTGTGAAAACAGTCTTTTAGTTAATTAATGTCTTCTAGAGTTTTCGACCTGCATGCAGGCTGAGGAGGCTACATTGGCAGTCTCTAGGTAACTATGGTAAATCCTAAATCCAAAAAATACTATTTATGGCATTGGACACAAAATGATTCATGTCACAATGCAAATACGTGACCCAAAAAAAAATAGATATAATCTGGCTAGAGCTTTTGCAGATGAAGAAATTGCATTTGTTATTCTTCTTCTGTGTTGTTTTTAAACAAATATGCCTCTCTTTAGAGACTAATGTAAGACATTTATTTTCTCAGGTAGAGAAAGTGTGATGAAAATTGGGGTTTGATAAGCTTTGATGAAGTTTCTATTTGAACAGTGCAAGGGTTATCAAATTAGATTTTAACTACATAACTTCCTACTGTTGTGCCAGAAAGATCATGCTTTTATGTGCAGTTAATATGACTGTTTATGTTACTCTACATGGTTTTGCACTAAACAGGCTAGAGGAACCTACTCTGTAAGTACAACACACACTCACCTGAGTGATTATGAGGTTCTTTCAATCTACAAGTGCATCGTTTATGATGCCTCATGCGAGGGGACTGGAAAAGCCAAAGGAATGTCTTATGTCAAATAAAAATCCTACATCAAGTTTAGAGCGTCATTCCTTCCAAAGTATTACAACTAAGTGTAATGGCATTTGACAGTATTGACATTTTTTATATGACTTCTTTTGGCTAACTCAGCATTCTGAAAAAAATAAATAGTGTTCTCCCTTTGTGATTGAAAGGGTTAAATAGTACCAATTCATTACCACTCACAAAAGGATTTATTTTGTTCTCATAAATCAGTTTTATTCCACATTTTTATTATTCCCTCGGGTCAGCTGCTCCAATTGAAATCAATACAAGTGCAAGTGACACAATCAATCTAGATATTTGATTATGGATTTGAGAGTCCCAGTTCTGCTCTGTGTGTTTAGCTAGTCTCCTTCTGATAGTGTCCCTGGAGAATGGAAAATGCTTATTGGCATCCATGAATTATGGGCATAGATTCAGAAACCAGATACTGTGATAATCTCCATTTATGTACTGCTTCACATAGAGAAAGAATGGTCTAACCATGGAAAAACAAACTTTAAGGTTTTAAAGCTAACTTTTTCTGGATTTTTTTTTGTGTGTGTGTAAAATCTTTTGTAAAAAAAAACCTTCATAAAGTCACATCATTTACCTATAAAACTTCTCAGACAAAATTGATGAAATCAGTAATTATATGCTCTGTCATCAGCTTAATATCACACATAGAGCAAATGCTTTTGCTATTTGATGCCTTCTGGTCCTTTATAGACAATGTGATGTTATGCCACTTGGAGCACTAAACTGTGCTGGGGTACTTTCTCCTGTTAGCATTAGAATAAGAGCATCTGACACTGGTAGCCTGTCTGAAATCCACAGAAGTTGTTTCTACTCATAGAATGCTTTCCAGAGTTGGATGGCCTCACATTTTATAATTTCCTTAGGTCATGGACCAATAGTATGTCCCTACAATACTTAATAGAGTCTGGGGGGTCCAGGACTGATTCGCCTTGGTGATGTTGCAGCAGAGTGAGTTACAGTACAGATGAATATACTTACACCAGGGACTTAACACTATACTGAATACAGTGTTTTAAGTAGAAGGTCTAAATGAAACAGATTCAGTTACAAGACTCATCAGACATTTCTATGTTTATGAAAGCACCATGAGAAAAACCTAAAATAGTAATTCAAATTTAGAAAAAAAATATCTTGATGGTTTCACCTACAATTACAGACTTCTCAAGTTCAAAGCCTTGTGGCACTGAACTGGAAGCTCAAAAGGTTGATGAGACCACACACTAAACATTCTTCTTTGCCTGCCGTCACAACAGAGCCTAATCTTGACTGCAGTCATTAACTATCCATGGGGTCTGTGCTAACTTTCTTCTATGAGCTCCCCCATCAAGCTGTGGGCTTTATTCTTATTTCAGTCCATAGAATTAATAAGCATATAAATGTACATTCCTTTGTGTTTTTAACACTAATGATCACTTATTTCTACTGACAGGAACATGCTTTCATCGTAATGATTACCCCTGCTTTGCCTTAGGGTTCTTAAAGTTTTCTGCAAATTTTCATAGAATCATAGAACAGCTGAGGTCAGAGAGCTCCTCTAGAAATCATATAGTCCAACCCCTCCTTCTCCAAGCAGGGTCAGTTGGAGCGCATTGCCCAGGACTGTGTCCAGTTAGGTTTTGAATGTCACCAAGGATGGTGACTTTCCAACCTCTCTGGGTAACTTTTTCCAGTGTTTGAGCAACTTAACAAAGTATAAAACATTTTTTTCTTAGGTTTAAACAGAATTTCTTGTATTTTCTGTATGTGCCCATCGCTGCTTGTTCTGTTGTTATATACTGCTGAGAACTGTCTGACTTCTTTACAGCCTCAGATCAGATATTTATACACATTGAATAGATCCTCTCCCCCTCCAGGCCTTCACTTCTTGATGCAAAACAACTTCAGTTTTCTTTAACTCTTTTGTGACAGGTGCTTCAAGCCTTTAATCTTTTTGGATGGACTCAACTCCAGTAAATCCATTATCTATCCAGTACTGGAGAGCCTAGAATGGGCACTCCAGATGTGTGTCTCAGAGCTCAACAGAGAAGAGGGATCCCTTCCTTTGACCTGCTGGCAATGCAGCCCACGAGGCTGTTGGCTGCCTTTGTTGCGAGGACTCATTACTGGCTCATGTTCAACTTGTCCACCAGGACCTCCACGTCTTTATTAAAGCAGAAAGACAGCTTTCCAGCATCAGCCCCCATCCTGTACTGGGTCTGACTCAGTGATAGACAGAATGTTCACCATATGCATTCTATACACCCTAAAGACAGTGTAAGATAGTGGTACCAAATTCAGGTCTGTACAAAGGCACAGAGGGTTCCTTTGCCCATTCTAAAGCAAAGGAAACTGAGCTGTCTAAGAAATCACTTGTCTAACAGTCACAAACTATATCTATGTCTTTGAGCTTTCAGATTTCTGCTGTATCTGGCCATAGGACTTTCATCTTATCTTTAAATATTTTATATTTTTCAGTAGTAGAACTAAAGACTTCTTTAATTACCGGGGGAAAAGGAGAAAAGCTAAGGTTTTCCAATGCAGATAACATGAACAGTTCATTCTGTACAGGAAAATGAGTATTTTGGTTTCATATTTTTTCCAGTTTGCCACAGTGGTTTTAAGATACCTGTCTTGCCTCATCCAGAAAGTCTGTGAGAATGAAGGTCTCCTCTTAGACCATTGTGGCACAATATTGGTAGAGTACTCATCTGAAAAAAACCCACACCAAAAACAAAACTCAAAAAATACCCAAACAAAAAGCTCACCGCAAAATGCAAAAAACCCCTTAATGCTGTTGAAAAGAGTGGTATAGCATCAAAGCTCAGAAACTGCTTTATAAGAGCAGTATAACAATTGGGATGACGATTGGACAGGAGTCACCAATAACGATGAAGAAAAAATTTAGCTGGGTTTGGTTTTTTTTTTTGGTTGGTCAGTAAATCATTGAGCTAATGGAAATTCATGGGTTTTATTCTGAATACTGTACTAGAAACACTGGGAAAGGAAAAGAGGGAGAGAAGAAGAATCTTAGTTGGAAGGAAAAGAGTAGCTTGTGTGGAAGTTAATGAGGCTGAAGAACAGGCAAAACTGATGAACAAAAGAATGAGGAATTGTGCAGATTCATAGAATTCCCCCAAAAGCCAAAGAGCCAGAAACTAGCAGAGGGACAGAAACTGGTGAATGATGAGGTGTGGGGAAGGCTATGAAAAAGGGGTGAGAGAGTTCTTGTTTCAGTTTTATTTTGCTGTTCTGATATAACTTTTTCTGTGGCCCAAGGTATTTGTGCATACATACATATAAAGCAGGCGTAAAAAGAACTCTATGCTATTTAAATAAGTAATCTTTGTACAATTGTTTAGATTCTCATATGAACAGTTCCTTGACCTGGATTTTTACTACATTTATTCTTTGTGTAGTCTTCTACAGTGGCAATAGCTGTGCCTTTCTCTGTCACAATGTTGTGGAGCAGCATGCTCTGTAATGTAAAATAGGTTATTAGGACCTGTATGTACACAATAGAAACAATATAGATTTGTAATAATAATTCAGAGTGTGACACACAGCCTTAAACTCACTCAAAAATGCCTTTTGCCGTGCATTATCATGCAATATGTAGTGGTAAGCACAACATCGGGGTAAGATGAGCAGTGAGCCAATTTCTAGGGCACTGCAAATAGGAAAAGGTAGAAATCTGTTTTACAAAGGAGCCTTGGTTGTTGAAGTCCCATAAGAATACAGAGAAGTATAAGAAGCTGATTTTTGACCAATACCTTCTGCATAACGATGGCTAGCTCTTGATGACTGCAGAAAGCATCTGAGCACTGTCACGATCCACATCCTGCCGACTATGCCATTTTAATGTCGCCAAGGTTAAGGTTGCTTTATTTGGAACAAAAGTGCAGGAAAAAGAGGGGAAGAAGGAGAAAAGGGTGGAAAAGAGAGATAGAGAGAGTGGGAAAGAGGAAGAGAGAGAGAGAGAGGCAGGGAAAGGTGAGGGGGCGCTGCTATATCTACCACCACGAGGCTACAGCATTCCGTCTGCTGGCAGAGTCTTCTTCAGTGCCTCTGGGTCCGATGGAAGGGAAGAGCATTCCCTCCTTGTCTCCATGTCCCTCGATGCATGTTGCTTGCTTCCTTCTATTGCTTGCCTCTCATGTTGCTTGCTACATGGCCGCTTGCCTCTTTTCATGGCCGAATGCTCTCTTTTTGTAGTCATCCTTTGTATGGCCACAAGCTTCCACCTGGCTTGTGGGCCTCGGGGTGGATGACGGAATGTCCGATGTGTCAATGGCTCCTGATGTTTCTCCTGATAGTGGAATGCTCTCCTGATGTGTGCCTGATGTCTCTTCTGATAGTGGTCTCCTGGTGTGTGAATGGCTCCTGATGTCTATCTTTTGGGTGGCTCGTTGAATAGTCATTAGGTCTTTGGAAGCCTTAGCCAGTGGTGGTGATGTAATGAGGTTTAGTTAGGTGAGAAGGAAAAAGGGACATACACATGAGGGTTCTGTTGGCAATTAGTAAGGCATGTTTCCAGTCCCTTACAAACATCCAGTTATATTTTTCACTGGCATGGCCTCTTGGCTTCCTGAAGTCAGAAGCCCAATTGTGTCAGTGTGTTTGCGGTACTGACACATCACACTGGTCATGTTTAAACTTATTACTTTAATAATTACAAATGCAGCACAAGCAATAGGAGTATTTGGTATTTGCCCACGCATATGAAACATAACTTTTTTTGTTTAGTTCATTAGAAGGAAACATCTTGTTTTATTACCTTTTTCCTAAAAACATTAACTTTGATCCAGACGAAAGAGTACCTTTCAATGCTGCAAATTATGGGAAGAAAAAAAAAATTAAAATGTGAAATGAGTGTGTTTAGTTTGTATTATTTCTCTTTTCTGTTGCAGTCTTTGTCATGAGAATGGTTTTAGGTTGTACCATTTCCTGCGCTCCTTACAACCTTTGTCACATGAATAAGATATCAGAACACTAATGACTAATATACAGTATTCTGTGTCTGCTGATACTATACTGTACTACTGTGACCTTTGCAATATTACGTATTCTGATTGGCTGTCCATTTCACCTCTTCCCCACAAGTTAATAAGGCTGTAAAAAGGAGAGAACTTGAAATGGCCAGCCAGTCAAATTACAGAATATTGAAAAGGTCAGAGCAGTACAGCACACAGAAAAAAATTACGGAATATATGAGGCATTAAAATTCTTGTGACAATGATTATAACAAGAATGGAAAAGGATACCCATTTATGTTATTTCAATCTAGTGAACCCCATAGGATGATGGACCCAGGACAGCAGTAATTTACGCACCACTGACCCACAGGAGCTTTATTCACCTATTTACAGGGGCACTCAGCAACAGGAATGAATGTCTGCTTGGGAACCCCCTTCAAAGTGCCCACCCAAAAACACAGGGACCGTTCAAACACAAATACCAGGTAGAGTGCTGTATGAAGTTGGGCACCTTTAAAAAAGGATTTTGAATGGAATATGTATCTATTATCTTTTTTAAAATGTAAATATGTTTTATTACTTGACTTTGTTTCAAGAATACATACTATGTATATGGACATTCTTTAGCCCTCATTTTTTTTTCATAATGTTTTCCTGAAAAATGGTCTAAAACGAGGAATAAATAAGAAACAGCACAGGCTTTTCTCAAATAGCAGGCACAGCTAAAGTCCCTCAGAAACATTGTGTCTAAGGGCTTTACCAGTGTATGGGGTAGCAGCTGCTTAGATTTGCAGTAGACTTGCTAGTAGGCTACAGTAGGACCTATGAGGAGGTTAGAGAGAAAAACACACATGAAAAATGGAGAGAGGCCTCATCCACTTATACTCACAAATAGGGTCCACGCTGAAGCAGTCTAGGCAGGAATGGCACGGAGTGATATGACAGGGTTATCACTGTATCGCTTTCTGTCAGGCTGAACCTATGTGCCTGCATTTTCCAGCCCACTGAAAGCAAAGTTTAAGCAGTGAGAAGTGGCAAAGCTGCATATTGGAAGTCATCCCCACCAAGACCTGCATTTAAAAAATGTTCTAATATTTTACTTGCCAGTAGCAGTAAGTTTCTTCACTGGGAATGGGGATAAAACACCTTTTGTGTGTATAAAATTCAGGTTAGGAAACTTACAAGTACTCCTCAGGTTTTTTTATTAGAAGCAATGAAAAATTTTGAACTGCTATGTTGTCTATGTCATTGTAAATTTGCAAGTTCATTTTTGAGCTGAATAAAATGGTTATGTAATTACGTACTTCTCCTAATTATTGAGTAATTATATACTTCTTATAATTGCCGAGTAATCACTCTGCTATAACTAGAATTTAATGTTACAACTAATTGTATAATTACTGTATATTAATGTTGTTATCCAGGCAACTTGGAATAGAGTGTTATCCTAATTCATTTTCTGTTACTCAAAACTGTATTTTAAAAAATATAGTATAGTTAGTGATTGGAAGAAAGATTAATAGTGGAATAAAAATATCAGCAGAGGAAGCACATGCTTTCATTCTGGGCTCAGGTAGGTGAGAGTAAAAAATAGTAGTATGTTAAAACTGTACTGCAAGACTATAAGTTTCATTTTCTGATGAATTTGGCACATAAGCTGCTTTTAGGGAGCCTAACTTTATTCTGAATTTTTAAGCTTCCTTACATGAAACATTTTAAAAAAGTATCTCTCTTCACGGTCAGATGTTTCCTTAAGTGTTTCACATCACTACGACCTTAATAATGCATATATTAGTCAGCCATTTCTAATGGCTTTATTGTTGTTAATGAAACAATAGGTGCATATAAAAGGCACATGCTGATGGGTGGGCACTGCAAATAGTAAGTTGCAGGCTGCCTGCTGATACACAGAAAATAGGAGACATGTGCTTTGTTTGGATTGTATCTACTTCCAAAACACCCAGAGGGACAATTTCACAAAGGTGTTGAAGGAGGGTTTGATATACAATTTAAGAGCTGATATCAAGTAATGTAGATGCATTTTTCTAGTGCTGGCTGAGTAACCTGGGTACCTAAGAATGATCTCAGACCAAATAACTTTGCTTCTGTAGAATTGGTATGTCTGTAGGTGGAATGTGTAAAACGTGGTGGTTCTTTTTGCATGATAGGTTTTGCCTTCATTGACAGAATGGGGTGCCTGTGGCTAATGTAAAATTCAGTGCAATCCAAAATAAATCCGTAAGGCTTCATGAAATGATTCTAACTTCACATTACTATCATTGGTTTGGACAGTTGTGTGCTATGGCATGGTAGAATTTGAGCAATGAGGAACCAGACTGCAAGGCAGAATTGTAAAAAGAGTTTTATAAAAATCTACTCCTCCTCCAAAACTCAGAAAGTAAGTTTGCCTGTTACCAGCAGAATAACTGAAAACACCTTTTGTGCAGCTCTGTGAATATCAAAATAATGGAATGGCTTGGACTTGTACTGTAAGGGAATCACAGATTTTTTATAGGAATCCCAGGAAAGTCCAAATCATTTGTCCATGGTAAAATGTAATGTAAGCACGACTGAAATGTACTGTATATGCGTGTCTTGGTGCACAGCATAGAATATGTGGAATATTTTAAAAGCTATTTCAAGTTTAATATAATTTTGGTTGTAACAGTTCATTTGAAACTTGCATAAAAATAAGTTTCACTTAAAAAATTATTTAAAGGAGAGTTTCTATGGATTTTTATTTCTATCTTATTTAGACTTTGTAGAGGGCTGAGATGTGAATATTCAATCTTCTGACTGTAACAATGCTTTCATTTAAACTATTTTTAATACTTACATTTTGTTTAATCTCATTCTCATACCTGAGGTCTCAGGCTTGTGTGATTCTGCTGTTGTTTATAATGCAGAATTTCCATTGACTTAAATATGAGAGCTCTCCGTGGAATGATAGATAGTAGTAATAATATTAATCATTTATATAGCACTTTATATGTTCAAAATATTGGATAATCTTTAAATGAGCTCAGCTTTGTTCTCAGATATGCAAGTGAAATCTTCATCAAATCCAAAAAAATTGTTACTTGACATAAAAAAATTTATTTTCTGGTTGCACTAATCAGATATTTTGGAAAGGTTTATTTTACTGTTTTTGTAGGCTAGGATATTGTCTTATCATAGGTTTGAGATCTTAAAAGGGTTGTAAAGGACACGTAGGTTGCTGTGGTGTCCTCTGATGATTTCAGCCGATAAACTGAATACTCAAATCCTTGTTTTATCTTTGAGAGGACTGCGGGCCATGCTGGAAAAGGTGTTTCTTACTGCAGATAACTAATTCTTATGTATGCAATGGATTGATTTAGCCTATAAAATCCCAAGGTAAGTGTTTTTCTAGTGAATTCAAGAGGTTTTAGTAGTCTTTTACAGTCATAAGAATTAACCTTAAAGTTCTGAATTTGCAGTTAACATACAACTGTTCTAGAACATGAGCGATTTCTGAGAGCTGGCTTCTGTTTGCAGTATATAGCAGTCAACTTTGCAGCTGCGTAGTTGGTTTGTTAATTTTCCAAGTTTTACAAGTACCACAAATTGTTGGCAAAAGGAGGAGAAAATGGTGCTGAAGAATATTTTTTCTTCCAAATAGGCCATTTTTGGGGTGTTACTGGTATCAATGGCAACTTTTCATTTCAGTGAAAATACAACTCAGATCATCAAGACAGCAAACTGCAGCAGATGCAAAGTCTAACACTTGTTCTTTTCTCCCCCCTTCCCACTTCTTTTCTTTATAACAGCTAATGCTAATTATTCTATTGTAAATGCCACTCGGATGCTATGCAGCAGCAACGAATCCAATATATGGGTGCCCATTACAGGACTGATTCCATTTTCTAACTACACAGTACAAGTGAATGCTTCCAACAGCCAGGGCAGCTTGATAAGTGATGCTATAACAATAGTCATGCCTCCAGGAGGTAAGCATAAAAAAGTGTTTTTCTGTGCATGTAAGAATTCCACAAATATTCTGTTGAGCAAAACATTTATTATTGCAACTGAGGACTGTAAATTCAGAAGAATATGTTTGCATTAGTAGTTCTTACTAAAGAAAGTGTTCTTTTTCAGCTTCTAATTTTTCATCCAATTCAAGAAGTAGAGAGTGAAAACAGGTACTTGTATAGATACCATATTATTCTAGGTAAGAAATACATTATATACTTAATTTTTTTTCTGTTAATGGTGGTGTATTCTATCATGGGCTGCTAATTACTCTAAAAACATAGAGAGAGCCAACTGCATTTTGTAATTTATTTTAAAATGAAAGTTGAGAGTGCTGACAAAGAGCGCTTACTGGATAGATAATAGTAATATAAAGCATGGGTAATGTATTGAGCCACAGTCCACAAACTGGCAAATCTGTAAGAAAGTCAATTGCTACATGCTGGTTTACAGTGAATGAGGATCTAAGCCACTTGGGATGTTATCTTCATAAACATTTGAAATAAGCCAATTGAGCAAACACAGCCTAAACACTATGCATGCATTTTCTTTTCTTTTTTTTTTAATGAAAACTATATATTTGTGCCTTTTGTATCTTTTTGTGATAATAAATAGCTTTAAAAATAATAAAAATTAAAAATAATAATTAATAAATAATAAAAATAATAAATTAACTTTTGTTGGATAAATGATAGTGGAAACAATTAATTTAAAGCAATTTTGAATTTTGAAGTGAGAGCTGAACAAAACTTGGTCTTGACAGACATGATGTGCCTCAGGTGTGGCTGATGAGCAGGAATAGTGTAGCATGATATACATATCATTTGAAAGTTAAAACCAATCAAATAAACAAAAAAAAACCACCCAGAAAAAGAAAACCACACTGAAAATCCCATGAACTTTATAGCTCAGAAACACAATTACACTTGGAACAGATTACATGCAAGCAGATGGATTAGTTTTGGGGCCAAACCAACAGAAAGACTTCTGAAAAATAAATAAATAAAATTAAGTTTGTATGACAGATTACTGAGCAAGAAGGAAAAGGTAATTCCCAACACATTTTATACTTTTCCAATCTGCCAAATTACAGCTGATATTAACAAATATACATTGTCATATAATTAAGCTGCATCTGAGTTTTACTGATCACTTAAGAGTAAGACACTGACATTTCTAATCCCAGTGCCACACTTCAATTTTGCATGTAGAAATAACAGAATTTGGTAGTGAAAATTTTAACCAAATGAGACAGTAAAGGATCTTTAAAGATAGGCAAGGATGTGCACAAGTTTATGACAGCCATTAAGATACACTTTCTGTCATTATTAGATTGTTGTTGATTACAATTAGAAAACTTATAGCTTTGAAATTATCTTTTTTATGACCTTGTGGTAGTTTAAAAGCAATACCTCATTGATTAAATAGGTTTTAGTTCATGCTTCCTTTTAGTTAATGATCTGAAAACATATTATCCTGATTTACACATAAAATCATGCTGAAAAGCATGTGGCATTCACTAGGATATGTGTGTTTAAGTAGAATTAAATTAGCAGTGAGAGTTATTAAAGAAGTCTGCCATACTATTGTCCAGTGGTCTGTGATCGGTGGTGAAATGAGTAATAAATGAAGCAGTATGTATGAGAGAAGTACTCTCACACTGTATTATGTGTGTGCACACATACAGACACACAGACACGTGAACATTTAGGACAATGTATGTTTACTTTGCTATGATGTTTAATGTAATGACTCTTTGAATGGCGTACAATTCCATTGCATGCTAAATTATGAGTATAATGGTAATGAGTATAATTTACACTGGGCTGTATTCCGCACTTTCACTTACAAACACGTTCTAAATCATTCTATGAAATCTAGATGCTACTAAAACCAGAAGGAATTTTATTTTTTACTTCAGTGGCCAAAACTTCCACAGAAGTTTTGTTTGATCAAAGAGTGAAAGAGGTCTCATTACATATGAAATCACAACCTTCTAAGGAGTGTTAAAATGCAGCATTTTCCTTTCAAGGGTAACCAAAAAAGCTGTTCAAATTTTTTTTATTGTGGGGAGTACTTCAGGAAGCTTGGGGAAAGAATGTGTGAGAGTGACAGAGGAAAAAGGCGTATTCCATTTTGAAGTTACTGCACATCACACTTTTTCAATCATGACACAAACTTCCTACCAACATGCATTTCATTTGCTTCCTATTTTCTTTAACATGTATGGCACATAACATAAAGCACACCAAATCTTTAGTGTTACCTGATTGGATATATCTTCATTTCTCATCAAGCCAATTTGCCGTGCTTAAAGTCAACGCTTAAAAAAAATATTTTCAAAATAAGGAACGTATTTTATCTAAGCTCTTGACTAAAATTGCAGTGCAGGTTCAAGAGTTCTTGGAAAGATTAAAAAAATAAAAACTGAATCCAAATGTTAATCCATAAATATGAAACTTTCTTTTGACCCTTACCCTGTAGTGGTCTGGAGTTACTAATGGGGTTAGGATTTCAACTCTTAATGGGACTTGGTGCATTAGTGTTTTGTATGCATGGAATTCAGCATTCAGTTTAATAAGTGGTTGACATTGGTGATGTCCCTTAATTTGCTTAAATCTAATTGGCTCTTTTATCAGTCAAACCTGTATGGATTGGCAATTGATCAGAAAGGGTCAGCCATGACTGTGCATGTACTTAAATGCTGGAACCACCAGTTAAAGTCACTGTTGCATAATAAGAAGCTGAAACCATGAGAACAAATGATCTTCAGAGTTGGAAGGCAAAAGAAAGCAGAGAAGTTTTTCAGGATGTTCAAGTTCAGAACAAAGGCATTATGGAGTATATAAATTTTAAATACACTGCTTTTTGCCTCAAGACTTAAAGCTTTTTTTTCCAGATGAACTGAAATCTTGTCTGAAACTGTCTTTGTTACATCAAAGAACTGCATAGAAAGCTAAAAGAGATGGAAGAAGCATAAAAGGGCATAGTTTAAAATGATTAGTGACAAATTTCATACTGCAGAGGTAGAAGTAAATTTTTTTGAGTTTTATATTTTTTCCAAAAAGAATAAATTTGTTATATTTGTCTTGTCCTAAACAGATTTGGTAGAACTTGTAAAAAAATAATATACTAGCCAGTGCTTCTGTTAATTTCAGCGTACCAGCCAGAAAAAGATCTGGAGAACAAATTGGTTTAGAATTAATTTAATTAGGTAAATGAATTGAAGTAAAACAGCCTATATAAAACTGCAAAAATCTGGGAAAAAATCTTCTGTACTGAGTCCTTGGCTATATATTTTTCTTCTTAATGAATGCTATTTCTGATGTAGCGGCACATAGAGGACCCCATTAATTTAGAATTGCTATGTAATAAGTAATGGTAAGCTAACAGAAAAGAAATTCGCAATCACTACAAGTAATAGCTTATACTGTGGTTAGATCCATTTGTTCTCTGCCTTTTACCACAAAAGCCCTAGCAGGGCAGAGAATGTAAAGCCCTGTATGCAGAAAAGAAGATACATTATGTTGAAAAAATAGGTGAAAAGAGAGAGAGGGGCAGGCTACTGATCTGGTTGGAAGCAGGAAGGTGAAGGCTCAGTCATCAGCTCCAAAGCTCAGAAAAGGTCTGTTTTCCCAAGTAATGATGAGAACTATGAAGTTTGTTGTAGCTGGAAATTCTGTATCCCATTGCGGAATCATTTGCATTGGGGATGACAAACTCCAACTTGGTGCTGACTTACCTATAGAAAAGAGCCTCAGAGAATTTCTATTTTACTTACGTAAAGCGTGAAAGGGAAGACAATCTGAAAAAAAAAAAGTGCCTAAGCAGTGAAGTGTCTCTTCAATCTCTGCCATAATTGCTGGAGAATGTTGTTCATTTATGTGCTCTGATGTGACACACACAGCATAGGTACGTCTAGCTGTGAAAGATTCTGCCTTGGACTCTTAAGCACCTGACCATTGCCACTCCCTTGTGATCGGGATGCTGCATGCCTCTGCCTACAAGCTTGGGCTAGTTCTCAGCAGCAAAAAGTGAGCCTACATACTTGTAGCTGTTGCTATTTGTTCAACACCTATAGAGGATGGTGTCCCGAAGTCAGAGGATTTCAGCCACTGTTTAGGTAGCAGAGCCTCTGAGACTGGATATTGAACCACATCATAGGATCATTGATCTAATTATGCAAACAAGTAAGAACCACATCATAAAATTTATATTCACATCTGAAAGCATTTGCTCATGCAAGTTGTTCACTGAAGCCACCAGGCCTCCTTAGGTGAATGACTATTCAGTAATCAAAGCAAACTGATGCTGTTAGGCCAGAATTATTTAGGAAGAAAAGTCAAATCTGAATATGCTAAAATAGAATATGCGAGATAGGATTGTCTTTCCATGATGCTCGGTATTGCATGAAGAAATACACAATAAAACTAGTTTTGAGAGAATTTCCCATACTTAACTTTCAGGTATTTCTGAGATAGTGGTTGTTCATCTCATTTTCCTCCTTTTTTCCTATTTGTTCTTTCTTTCTTCCCCAATCCCCTTTCCCCTCAGACTAAAATCTAACAGGATTCTTTTTGTTCTTCTCGAGGTTTTTTTTTTTCATTTTTCTATTTCTCTTACAGTCTCTTATGCACTTCTTATAAAGGTAGAGTATTAAAACAAACCAGAATTTAAAAAGGGAAAAAAATAAATGGAAGGTATTTTAGAAAAAAAAAAATCTGCCATCATTCTATTTTATTCATTGGGGGGGGGGGAAACATATTTTTTGAAATTACAAATTCTTAAATATTTCCATGATATCTCTATGACTTCTGAATAATATACTCTCTGACTTTGATGAAGAACAGGAAATGTTTTAAACAAAATTGTTTCAAGGAAGTCAACAGGGTGGGGAGTGTTACTTATTGAAAAATTGTGATGATATATTTTCTAGACATAGTTTCAGGAAAGAGCAAGATAGAGCAGAGAGGGGGAAAGAGCTCTCCTACATGTCTCATCAATGACCTAGCTAATTAGTGTGTCAGTGGCAAGCTGTGTAAATTGTCCATTCCAGTTCCTTTTGTCCAGAAAGATGATTTCATGGGGATATAAGGGTAGGATTGTACAAGTGCTTGTTTGGAAAACTGGGAGTTGTTCTAATGAAGCAATAATTCCCCTCTAACCTCTGCAGTATTGAACTGATTGTCATTTTCATTAGATCTACTTACTTCTTTTATTCCCCTTTCCCAGTCTGTTCAGCACATCTTTCAGTGAGCTCATACTGTGCCTATTCATGTGTTTGGATGATTGTTTTGGGTGGCAAGAGAAGAGAGAATTCTCATGCCTGAAAGGTTGTGCCTTCAGACTCTGGCAATGGGAGGCACAGAGGTGCCCACTTTACTACTCATTTTCCTAAATTGCAGCCAGCTGGGGCTCAGTGTACCTCCACACAACATAAAGGACCGCCTCAAGGTTGCTTTAAATTGAACTGTTGTGTAAGTCCCTACTCATAAAACTGGAGTGTGCCAGAAGGCAGTGACACTCAAATTATGTCTTTTTTTAATTCTGATTGCTTCCTTCCTGTTGCCCCTGCACCCTGTTCTTTTGGGGCTAGGCAGGGTTCCAATTGTTACAGCTATGATGCTTCCATACTCCAGACATGGGAGACCTGTATTTCACAGCTCTTGGGTTGCTTTCTGTCCTCTGGACCTGCATAAAAGTGTGGTGGGTTGACCTTGGCTAGATGTCAGGTGACCACCAAGCCACTTCATCACTCCTCTGCAACAGGGACAAGAGCACAATAAAAGGAATAAAATAAGATTGTGGAAGTCTCACTCCAGGCCTTTCCAGAACCTTTGAGTTAGCATGGGTTAAGTTGGTACTTAAGATGACTTGGAAAAAATCTGTGGTAGATAGATTTTCCACTGGTCAACCACAGCTTGATTGTACTTATGAAAAACAGATTATATAAAAGTGGGGAAAGTTGGCTGCTGTGGAATTTAGCAGCAGATCATTATTTATAATGAGTACCTACCATCACATAAACCTATTTCGGACCAATTTCATTTGTACATAAAAAAAAGATACAATTTAGATGAAGTATGCAACTTTTATATAATAAGCCTATTCCTGGTTGTGTTGGATGTTTTTTCATTCTGTGTAAATCTGAACTAGATTGCTCGGTACTCTAATTTAAGTCAACGTTCTTTATGGGATAAATGATGTTCTTCTGTTAAAGGAATTCTGCAATAATATTACATTAAAATTCCTAGTGAAAACATACAGAAGGCATTTGAAAAATTATAATATGAATTTTATCTTATGAACCATTTTACAGATACATGCAAGTATTAGGAATGAGATCAATTTTTATGTTACTTTGCTACTAGGATTTGCACCACTTTTCCAATTAGCTTACTTTATTATATTTACTGTTGACAACTCCTGCCCCAGTAGTTTCCAGAACCAGCAGAAATAGTAGATGTCTGCAGATTGGTTTTTGGATTTGTGGTTTTGGGTTGTTTTTTGCCATTTCATTCTGTAATTTCTGCATTTCAAGCACCTAGACTATGGAAATTAGCTTGCTGATCGTAAAGCAGTTAAAACAAGTGGCAAGGGTTTTTTCAACCTGCTTTGCACAGTTGTGGAAGTTTTGAAGGTCTCCTGTTTGCAATGAACTCTGCAAGCCTCCAGAAAAGTTCTGTCACCTGTTACATATTCATCCCATTTCCACTGTGTGTGTGTGTGTGTGTGTGTGTGTGTGTGTGTGTGTGTGTGTAATTTAAGGGTGTCTTAAGATCTTGATGAGGGTGAAATGTATAATGAATCAAATCACTATTCTTTTCCTCTCTTTAGTTGAAACGAAATGAAACCAGATGATTATTCTAAGAAATACTATGCTCTTAGATTAAATCCAGGTCAGTATAATAAGAGACAAAGGGCATTAATGTATTTCTTGTTACAGTGGGGTATGCCCAGTATGACTTTTACAACTATTTACTAATTCAGTTTTCTAGTAGGTTTCTGCATTGACTGAGGATTGTTGTTCCCATTTTACAGATAGATATAAAGGCAGGCATGTGTTGAATGTAAACACTTTGTACATAGCAAACATTCATTCAGATTGACTGCCTCTGGACTATTCCATAGAACACAAGGAAAGAAAAGAAGTTGAATGAGTGAAGATATGGCATTATATAAAGAAAGAATACATCTCTCTATTATCCTTCCACCAAAGTTGTGAGTGCTCTTACATACTGAGAAGCCTGTTTAGGAAGGTTATTCTTAAGAAATTTGTAGTGCTGTCAAAAAAAATTCAACAGGATGTTCCTGGTGGCTATAATCTGAATTAAGTAGCTGTAAATTTTCTGTGATGAAGATTTAGCCTTTTCAGGCTATGTTTTAATGAACACAGGAGAGGACGTTTTCCCCTCCCTCTTTACTTTTTGTCAAAAAATTGAAGAAATTGTAGAGAATAAGTATTCCCTTTACCTCAATATATAGCAAATTGTATGTGTAGATTGGAGTAAATGCTGTGACATGTCTTGAGGCATACAAAGCAAAACAACAATCACAGTGAAGGTGTTACTGACTTTTAATCAATTAGGTTACCAAAGTTTGAACAAGAACACAGTAGCCAAGGTCTTTTCAGCAAAAATACTTGAGAACACATCAGTCATTGTTCTATATTGACATGCTTGCACCAATTCCAGTGGATTTATGTGTTCTTCAGCATTATCTGAGGAAATGAAGCCAAGAGTTAATTCATGTACATGGTTTATATGTTAAAAGTATCTAGAACTGGACATTAACTGATGAGTAGCTACTTAATAATGCTGTACGAACATCCCTATGTAGATGGGTTGGGTATAAAAGGTTGTAATCCTATTACCCCGTTCATCAGAGAAGTCAAGTGTATATTTTTCATGGATTATTTCCATGTGTGAATAGGCTTGTCTGAATTGCTTTTTATTCACCTTAAATATTAAATATTTTGCTTCAGTGGATAACACCTGGATCGTATTTCTGTCAATTGAAATGCTATTTTTACTGGGGGACCAATCCATAAAAACAGTTAGGGATTTTTGCCACAGATAGGTGGAACGGAGGTGTCACCTTTCATAGTTTGTCATAGCTTATCTCTGTTAGAACACTGGCTGAAAAAAAGAGATCTGGATTATTCATCCTGAAGTGACTATATTCCCACCGTTCTCCTGGCCAGCAGTGTACTAATCTCTGGGTTCATAAGCAAGGAAGGCAGAATAATGCCCATCTGTCCTGCTGAAACTGGACTACTATGGGAAAAAAAAAAACAATAGAAAAATCATGTTTATTAGAGGAGAAGATGGAGCAGGTAATATTTTAACCCAGACTAAAAAACACTTCTCTGATCAGGGTGAGCCAGTGTGCATGTTGGTAGCAAAAGGGGGCAAGAGGAGCAAGCCCTGAGTTCTGGGGATTTGTGGACCTGAATGTATGTTTTTCATCACTGCTGATACTCAGCATGAGCATCAGAATGTGATCCTATTGCTATTTTCTAATACAGCTTAATTTATTGATACTGCAGCTGTTGAACTAGACTGTAACATGAAGTGACAACCATAGCATTGCAGTTGGCAATTTTGATAAGTGATAAGAATTCTTGTTTACTCTGTAAACGTGATAGCTCAGATTTGTCAGCCTTGGCCTCATGTGTTACATAAGAGAATAATATACAGTGTTTCGTTGTGATTTTCCTCATTATAATAGTTTTATTTCCAGAACTAAATTTTTTATTCTTCTCTTTGCCATTTTGCAGATTACCCTCCCTGAGAGTTTTGCGTGTTGATCGATGGCAGAATTTGGCTATGTAGAAAAAACACTCTGTACTGTTAATGATAGATACAATTAAATTAATCCTCTGCCATCTCCTTTGATGTACACAGATTTCCCCCATTAATATTGATTGACTTTAGAGTTACAGGCACATGTTAGGAGGGGAGCAAGCCCCTGAATGTGGTATTTTGCTCTTTGTGGAGCTGACTGTATCACTTTATGTCTAAACGCAAGGAAAGCTGCTGACAGTTTTGATATATTAAATTATAACTGAGAACTAATTCAAGGATCAAAGATGCTCTTTGGGAGAGAACCCTTTACTGGTAGGAAAAATCATTACCTTTTTTCCCAGTCTCATATATTTGTACTGTATGTCTTGGAAATATCATTCCCTACAGTTTCTGAATCTTGATGTTTAATTTAACACAAAGGTCTTTGAGCAGCACAATGGGAGGGGGGTTTCTGCTAGTAAAACGTCGTAGAAGGAAATTGAAATGTACATGTTTTTTCTCATTTATCAAAGTAGTGCAAAAATCTAAACTGACATTTTATATCAAATGAATTATGAACTGTGTGCTTTGTACCTAAGGGAACAACAACTAAATTAGACTTTTGTTAAAAAGAGAGAGAGAGTGAAAAATAGACTTTTAATAAAATATACAGTCATTTTTGGTATTGTGTCTGAACCTGACATATGCTTTACTTTGCAGAAGAAAACTAGAGAGTATAGACTACTTGAAAGGCTATATGCTCTGAATGCATATAGCCTTTGAATGCATACAGCCAAGATAACACACAAACCAGAGTTTCTACTTAATAAGTATTGTTGCTTTGATTTGTTTGTTTTCAGCTTTGTCCAACTCAGGTGAACAGCAAAAGATAACATGCTTTTTAATAGTTTGGGGATTGGAGCAAAGTAGTAATTTTTGTAATTTTTTTTTTAACTTCCATCTGTGAGAATATGGTTGTTACTGAAAAAGACTTCCAGGGAGCAAAAGCTTAAATCCAACTTCTGCTGTCTTTAGGTAAAAAACATTTCCTACAAGCAAAGCGGAGGCTCCCAGTCTGTAAACAAAGAGTTTGTAACATTTATGAGATTTTGTACAGTCCTGATTTCTGAATTTCTTTCATGCCTTTCAGTGGGAATATATTTTTTTTGTGCATTGACATAGAAGACACTTCAATATTGTTTTGATAAGCACCTAAACCTTAGAGAAAATGGGAAATGAGACGATAAAATTCCATGGCTTCTTTAAGAACATGTTCCCTGATGCACTACTATGGCACTTTTTGATATATGAACAAAATATTTGAGAACAGTTGTTTTTCTCGTATGTCATATACATAGATTTCATAAAGATGTATTTAAGAAGATTAAGTAAGTTAGAATATACAAAAGCTTTGGGAAACTCTGTAAGAAAACAACCTTGCAGAAAACAATGGTGTACGAACAATGATTATGAAAATATACCATGAACACATCACAAATCCTGGAACACAATGAGACCGCTATGTTTGTCACATTAGTATTGTTTTATATCAGTACCATCAAAAGAGTAAAACTAGAACCAACACCAAAGCTGTAGGGAGATATGCTGATGAAGGTACATCCTCAGCTGAGGTATCCAAAGGAAGGTAGTGTCTTTGTGTTTGGAACCTTATAGCTCCCAGTATTTATCAAGTCATCTGATCCTTTAATGTGGGTATCTGCTATGAACAATGGGCTATTTATTGGTATAAACAGTGGCTGGTTTTAGTTAAAGGTAATTGGGTTACCTTTATCATCAATAATAACAATTTCCTTTTCCTAAATGTTCCATTTATAAATCATAGTACTAAATAGTATTCATTTCCAAAAAACATGAAAATATGTATGCAAATGCCACTGGAAATGTGGCAGTGCAAATGCACATTTTTCTGTTACAGAAAAGGAAGGAGAAGAGGTGGCAACTTAAGTGGGTGCATTGGTTTGGGGGAGCCACAACACCAATCTGGTTCCCTTTAGGCACACCAGAGTCAGAATTTTTGCTCATGCTGTCATGCTGTGGAGAAGATGAGGGATGCAGACAGCAACTGCAAGTGAGAAGAGTCACTTCTTCCTTTCTCAACATCTTCCTCCCATTTTCCCTATAAAAAGACATTGACAATGAGACAAGGGTGTTTTGTGATTACCATACATGGCATAATGAAGTTAATTAGCAGCTATGAACCAAATCCAGCTCTCTCCTGCCTCAATTACTGGGAGCAGAAACTTTGAGGAAACCTCTTTTCCCCCCTCTTTCTACAAAAAAGGAAAGAATATGAGGAAGAAAATGTCTCTTGGGGCTTCAGTGGTTTCATGGCCAAAAGGTAGTCCAGTGACCTGGATCTTGCAGATACCTGCAGGACATTCAAGATATAATAAGACTGCACCACCCACTGAGCATAGTGGCTCCCTAATACCAGCTAATCTGTCATCTTGTCAGATCAGTTTTCTATTTATGGGCACTCTCAAGCTTGGCCTCTATCAGAAATGGTAGTATTTCACACCATCCTCTGTGTACTGTGGAGAAATTTATGGATTAAAAATAACTACAGTTAATCTTACTGCAGATCTAATTTATTTGCAATCCTGCATTACTCTCCAGTCCCTACCTTTACGGCTACAGAAACTGCCGCTTCCGTCCAAACGCACATCAGCTCCTGACTCTTTTGTCTCCTGCCAGCAGGGCAACTGCTCTGTGGGTAACAGTCCCCTGGCACGTTGCTACTGCAGGAGCACACATCGTGCCAGTGTCTCAGCCGGGCTTATTGAACAAGAACATGCACATCTTTTCTAATATTCCTCTTCAGCATTCAGTTAGCTTGCTTTATTTTCTTAGTTTCTTCTTCCATGTTAACTGGAGATAGAGCAACAACAATGTGCAGAAACTGTCTGCTTCTTCATGTAGAATGCTGCTTTCTGGTTTAGAATATCCTCTGTTATCCTTTTCCTTTCAGTCATAGATTAAAAGAATAGTGAAAATTCTTTTACAGCAAGTTAGGCTTTAGCCTGAGTTATTTGCTTCTTGAAACATCATAACCTCTGAGCGTTTTTCTTTATTCCTTCTTCATCTTCTATGATGTTAGAGTCCCCATCATTGAACTGTTGTGAAAAAGAGTTCATCAGCAAATCATCTTGTGCATTTTCTTTCCTTCAAACCACAAGCTTGTTTCATTTTTGGTAAAATGTTGGTTTAGTCTGATTGAGATTTTCCAGTTTGAAATCTTACAACACTTTAATCCCATTACTGTGCATCCTGTTTCCCAGGACACAGAGATTCTCCTGTCTCTGCAAATCTTCTGTGAAGTTGCAATTTGCTATATAACTATCCCCTTAGTCTTTTAGTATTCTTTAAGCTACATAGGTTCAGACTTTCTTCCCTGGTCTTTTCCCAACCATCAGTGACATAATTTGGGGGGTGGGTGGTTGTTGCTTTGAGGAATCCCCCATTTCCAGAGCTCTCTGCATGCTGGTTAGTTTCAGAAGTGAAGGAAAAAACCTTAAAAATCATCCCGCAATTCTTTGAAATTTTACCATCAACATTAGGAAAGGAACTTCAATTTATTTAACTGTCTCCTCACCAGAAGTCAGTGAGGCTCTCACCAGACCTAAAAGTCCATCCACGTGGAAACAAGCATACCTGCATCTGGTAATAGCTCTCTGCCTGCAGGTATTAATTGTAATGGAAGATGTAAGAGTTTGAAAGTCATAGCAAATTCATTTACCTTTTTCCTTAACAAAAGAAAAAAATAATCCTGATATTAATCTCTGGATCTGTTTCAAGACAGAAGATGAAGCTATTGCATGAACATAGACCAGATCTTGTTCCTTCTGCTTTTGCAACATCTGTTGCCTTAAGTAAGTAGATGGTTATAACTACCTCACAGAGATGTTTCATTTTCCAAGAACTAAACTCACAATTTACCTAGAGGAATTGTTTAATTATAGTTTCTACCTGATACCAATCCAGATCTTTTTTCTTAATGGTTGTTTTTTTGTTTTTTTAATTTGGTGGTATGACAGTTATTGGCTAGGCACCTTTTTAAACAGTCTGATGAATAATTACTTTTACTGGACAGTTATAAATTCCACCCAAAGACTTTATCACAGGTATTAAAATCATTAATCATTCAGCTAATTGCTTATTGGCATTCTTTTGTAGCTGTTAGAATTTAGCAAAGTTCTTGCTGAATAACATGGATAAACTTTTATCCTGCATGAGGGAAGGATGACAGGCTACTTGTATAAAGATACAGGTGACAAATCTATAAGACATTTTCATAGCATTGACTATGAATGCTTAGGAAAGGGGCATCTATTTTACTTGAGACCCATGTCTGGATTGCTGATGTTGAGGTTGTACATGAAGAAAAGTTTATTAAAAGGAGGAGGAGGACTAAATTTGTTTTTTTTTTTCTTTAGGGTAATATTAATGAGGAATATGTAAGCCTGCTCTGGAATTTCAAAATATACTTGTCTTAAACTTCAGATATACAGGTCATGGAGTAAATCCTGAGTTGATTTACAAGGACCTACTAAGATTACACTGTGCAGCTTGGAATGCTACGTAGTGCAAATGGAAGAAAATTTGCAGTTAGAGCTTACACACTCCATCAAGAAAGAGACAAATTTTAGATTGTTTTCAAACTTATGTTTGTATTTTCAAGTGATATTGTGCCTTACAAGTACAACCAACATTAAAGATTAATATTACAAGTGAAATGATTTACATAGCCACTCCTTTTCAACTGAAACTACTACTATCACAGAGACCAGATGTATAAAACAGGATAGAACATGAAGAGAGAACAAGATGTTTCTGTGCCGTTTATGTTATATTTCTGAGGAGCAAATCTCATGAACATGAGGTGTGAACAGGAAGTTTGCAGAAGCTTTAAGCTACCCCTTTATGTCTCTCTACTTCTTGCCATAGTGCTGCTTCCTTTTCTCCCAAGCCCCATGTGGCAGAGAAGGGTGTGGAAGGAGGCCACCCTGGACCTTTCACATTGTATGTTCCAAAGTGCATGGCTGTGTGTTGAATAAGGGATGTGCTGTCCCTGGTATATGTGTTATTAGATGGAGGTGTATCTGTAACTCAAAACATATATCAGTTTATTAAAAAGAAAATCCAAGAATACTCTGTGTGCACGTTAGGCATTGAGTATGTGGAAAATAAAATGATTGAACACACATTAATTGAAAAATCAAGAACAACTATGTGTATTTGCTATACACTGAGTAGGAAAGATAGCTGGGAAAAGAGGGTTAAAAACCAAACTGGAGTGAACTTCAATGAACCCGTGATGATAAGAGGGGGAGGAAAGCAATCTTCTGCTTTGCCAGTAGATAAAGGTTATTAACTAGCATGCCCTTCTAGTGATGACATACAGCTCATCATCATGGCCTGCCCTGTATTTCGGTTAAATGAAACAAAAACATGTGGCCATGTTGAGAATTATGGAATTATTTGGACTGCACAAACAAGAAGATAACAGGCATACCTGGGAAAATCGGGAGAAACAAATGTCAATGTGCAGAACATATTGCCATAAAAACTGCTGTAATGAGATGATCTCAGTGTGGGCACCTAAAATAAAAAAATCAGGAGCATCTAAACAATCACTGCAATAAGATAAAGAAGTAGGGTTTGTGAATTGAACCTGGAAAAGAGTGAGAGGAGGCATGACTGAGCAAGACCTTCATCTGAAGGCAGTCTGCCTGAAACTTTTCCTTGCTGTTATGGCCCAAACTGTGTAGAAACCCTTTACCTTCTCTGTAGTTAAATTCCTGCAGTTATCATTGGCATGTGAGTGTATGAAAAATATTTTTATAAGATGCAAATGCATCATCTGTGCTAAATATTTTATGTGTGCAGATGTGGCAAATTATAGAGTCACACTTACATAGCTCCAAACTCTTCATGCTGCCTTTCTGCAGGTATTGAGGATACAGCAGGGCCAATATATCTGATCACTATTAATATTGGTATAATTTCACTTCAAAGTTGGTGTGAGTTTACACCAATTTGATAGCAATTCAAGCTCTACTGACTTTTCTTCCTCTTATTAAAAATTAATAGTGCAGACATTTTTTAAACTAAATAATAATTTATTGTCCTAATATTAGTTCACTTTTAATAACCCTGCTTAAAGTCATCTACTTTCAGAAAATTTAAATTTCAAACATATCCTTATAATAAATACAATTAATACCTCTCAGAAAAACTGCTTTTAACACAGGGTAAACACTTAGGCATTGTTATTTAGCACAATGGTTGCTGTCCTAAAGTGAACAAATACTTAAAAAGCTGACTACTACTACTACTACATATCTTGTTTAAGGTAAGGAATTTGAGCCAAGAATTAGGAACACTTTCCAATGTGCTCAGCACATTAGTGGCTGAGAAAGGGTCAGATCTTTCTTGACTCATCTGCATGTACCTGAGTACCTGGAATATACTGTATCATTGTCAGCTTGAAACAGTCTTCAGTTTTTATTATTTTGTGGTGCTGTTTATTAATTCTTTGATTAAAATTGACATCTGATTAAGCATTTTATTCTGCCTTTGTAGTCTTTTTGTATACAAAGCATGACTTTCTGCCCTGCTAAGTGAGGATTTACTAGGCTAGATGTTGATTCAGTAGGTTGCAAGTGGAGTGGTTGCCCCCTGAGGGTCATATTAAAGCTTGAGGGGAGCTTTTTGAGCAACATTGCATCTTAAAGACAATATATCAAGCTGATAGATACATGGCTCTTCTGTTGAGAAATTCGTTGCAGAATTATTGCTGGTTGCCAGTTATTACTTGGGTAGTAAGGAGTCTCTTGGGAATGTGGATCGGATAAAAAGGGTTAAGCTGAGGGAAATGTTACACTGAAGACCTTGGTGATAAGGAGTGTTTGAAATGTTCAAAGGATGTTTTGTGTGCAATTTAGAATTACCAGGTTTTTTGGGGGGAAGTGCTCTGTAGTTTAATGATCGAAATGTGATTAGTTTAGCAGAGCACCTTTCTCATTACGACTCAGCAGAGACTTGACAATTTCTCTGTTGTACCCTCTCGTCCCCCTGCCCCAATTCTTTGGAAGTGCAGACCTGAGGACACCGGTGATAGTGCTTAGCTGAGGACATTCTCTGGGAGCTACGGGAAGTCTTTCAGATGAGAAAAATTTGCTGTATATGCTAACGTGTTGGTTTGAAAGTAGTGGGCTTGTCTTGTTCTACAGGTCAGTCGACTTTCACAGGAGAGATTTGTCCAAATTTACTACTTTTCCCTACGCTGTGCTTTTGTTGGTAGAAGAGATTTGAACATTGAGCTGAGATTACCTACACCATTAAAATAACATCTGTACTATGAATTGTTATTGACATTTAGACAGCTACATCTTTGTTTTTTGATGAACATTCCTGTATCGCTATAATAACCACCACTACACATAAAGCTTAAACCTACTTTGTAGGTCTCGGAGAGCTTTACAAAGAAGGATAAGTATTATTATCTCCATTTAACAGATTGAGAAATGAAAGACAAAGGTGAAGCAACGTGTCCTGACAGAACTGGAACTAAATTTAACACTTTTACCTCCTCAGTGAGTTACTCACACTTGTCTCCTCAATAACAATGTGAACTTTGGCTACCTGGCCAGATTACAGCTCAGCTAATTACAATAAGTAATTTTTAGACATAGATTTTTCTCATGTGTAGAGTATCTGTGTGCACTAAAATAACCAGTGCATTTGAAGCTACAGACGGTTCAGTTTTAAATGAAGTAGTATATTGCTTTGAAAGGATATTGAGTCTTTCTGTTAGTGTCAGCTTGTGGAAGCATTTTAAAACTCTCTAATAAAAGGGTTTGTCCATTATTTGCACCATCTTTCTCATGCTGGCTGAGTTTGCCTTCTAAGAACTTCAGGAATCATTTTATAAAGGGATGCCAAAATTATTCACGATTATCTCGTGTACTTTACATCCATAAGGTTCAAACCCCCTTATTGCACAACTTAACTCCAACATTAGTTGTGTTGCTGCTATAGAGAACAGTGTTAAGTGAGGTAAATGTATGTTCCTCATTTTACTCTGAGAGTGAAATTTAATTCACATACAGAGGCATTTGGTGTGCCGATGTTTGATTTTGATGGCTCAGCTGGAGGGATATTGGGGGCTGTCCAAGTTAAATCAGCCATCTTTTTCCCTCTGAATTGAGGTGCTCACAAGCTATCTATTGGCCTTGAAGGTGTTGGCAAGGGATCTGCAGATCATGAATTACCTTAGTCTCAGATGTCTCCTGGATTTGGAAACAGGAAGAATTCAAGTTTACTTGGGATTTACTGGACCCTTATTGCATAGGTCTAGTAACAGCCGCAGGAGGGAGCATCCAAAGGCAGCAGGCTGGCTTAAGCCCAAAAATTTTATGTTGTCTTTTTCACAGTATCAGAGAGAAGGGCAAGGGAATAATGGCAGTTGGAGATCCTGTTCCACTTCATCTTGTCCTGAAAAAAAACCAGGAGGGTTGCAGGGCTAGGGACCAATTCTCAGAAGTAACATACCCAATAATAACTCAGGTACCCTAGCAGCCAGATTTTAGTAAAAATTTCTTATGAGAACAGTCAGACCTTGAACTTGAAGGAAAAGGATCAAATCTCTAGATGGGAGCAAGACACGTCTTCTGCCTTTCTACGTAATACAATTTGGAGTTGGAGCTGAAGAATTCCAGTTCCCCGGTCATAAGTATATATCAGCAGAGTAAACCAGCCAGGTGCTTGTTTATATAGTTCTGCGGATATGTCAGTATAAATAAAAACTATTGTATATTACTGATGACTTTTTAGTTTTGGAGCCAATGTCATCCTTTCATCTGTTTTAGGGAGAGATTGATTCAGACAGTGCATCACAACGTCTGTTACTTTCCTCTTAGTAACTACCTCATATACAGGTGGTAAATGAAAATCACAAAACTTACTGTAAAATACTGTTCACTCATATTACAACTTACAACTTATGCCTTGAGGCTTACAACTGCATCTTAAGTTACAGATCTGTGACATGGGTTTTTCCAATAGAGAGAAGGAAGAAAACAACAGCAACAAAAATTTCTGTTGGAAAGACTGAAGAAAGAAACAAATGGCAACTACTGGACCATGAAAAACAAAACTATTATGCAAGAGTTTAAATGACAAAGGCAGTAACTTTCCGGTGTTTTAACTCTCTGGAAAAGAGCAACACAGCTATGGCTACAGACATGCATAGTATATAAAAGTTCCAGATGTGTTTATATACAGAAAGTTTCTTCAACAGATTGTTTTCTTAAACAAAAAACAAAGCCATAAACTCATGGGTGCAAATTGGCATAGTTCTTTTTACTGCATGCAGTGAAATTTGTAGCTGTTAAAGGTCATTAGTGGTATCATTACCGACAGATTTTTGATCTGCAGTTCCCGGACTTCATAAAAATTAATTTCCTTAACAAAACAGTGGGTTAGAGACTGAGACTTCAGTGCATCTCTTTTGATTTCTACCTAAAGACCTTTTTTTCTTTTAAAATGTCTGCTGTTTTCTTTAAAAAAAAAAAAAAAAGGAATTATTTTATAAGCACGAGAACATACCTGATTTTTAAAAGGCTGATCAATTTTACTCTTCCTGGCTAACACTTCCCTGAGCATTTCTTTAACTTCTCAGGGTGGCAGAGCTGGGCACAAGGAGAGTTAGATAATATTTGAACAGGTGGTAGAGAATATGTTGCTTCTGAATTTCTTTTGGTGTTTGGAGGTTTGCTTTTAGCAAAATTATAGTCACGCAACTGTATTGAAAAGAATAAAGGAATAGCATTGTTCAGTAGTGAAAATGTTAAACTAAATGGACCATGTTAACATTGCTGTTGATCCTGAGGAACGGTTTTTCCAGTATATGGAACATTTTGTTTCCACCCGGCATATGTTCTCCATGGTTTTCTCTGCTCTAATTCATCCATGTTTTTCGACAGCTCCAGATGGCGTGATGCCTCCAAGGCTTTCATCTGCCACTCCGACCAGTCTTCAGGTTGTCTGGTCTACACCAGTTCGCAACAACGCCCCAGGCACGCCCAGCTACAGACTCCAGATGCGTCGGAGGCATTCTGCTGGTGACATTTTAGAGTACGTAGACCATAACAAGGCCACCATCAACTGCTGAGCAAGAAAGGTCCCTTCATCTTGAATATGGCTCACCTTTAGGGTGGCTGGTTTTGTTACAAGACATGTAATGCTTTAGCCTGTCTTTAGGTGCCGGGATGTTTAATGATGTCTCTTATGGTGCTTCTCTTTGCAGTTTGCTTTCCAGCCCTACTGCTTCCTTACAACACAGGGTTGGAGATCTGCAGCCGTACACTGAGTATGAGATGAGAGTGGTTGCCTCCAATGGTTATGGTAATGCTTATAGCACTTGGACTTCAATGACTACAGCAGAGGACAGTAAGCAGTCCAATCTTATTAAACTCTCTTTAGCAGAAAAAATAAATAAAAGTTCGGCTGCTGTTGCACTTAATCGCTTTTGGTTATCTAGCTTTCTCAGTTAAATAGCAATAATGTATTTCCTTCCGGAATATTAACTTGCAATAATAACTTCTAAGGGATAAAGTATCTGCGGTCTTAGATTTTCATAAAACTTGAATATATAAATATATGTTTTGTGAAGTAGTATTTTATTTCTTTATATAATATCCCTCCATGCATATATGTTCGTATATGGTTAGTTTAAGATACAGTGGTAAGTACAGCTTTGTAAATGGTATTGCTTTATATTCAGGGACTTGATTCTGATTTCAGTCATATCAGAGAAAATAAGTTGAAGTTAATAGTTTATGACAGTTGTCTTATCTCTGTGTTGAGAATACCTAAGCTGTACCACAGCTGAACAGAACTTTTCGTTCCCAGTGATCTTTGTTAATTCAAAATGGTGATATACTGGTCTGAAATTGAGTTTGTCATTGGCAGTCCCCTCACTTTCCTCATTAATAGTTCTACATTCTGCAGTTTCACTCTCAATAATTTGTTCAACAGATCCTTGATCTGACGAACAGGTATCAGCATATAGATACAGACATTTAGTTGACAGGATAGGATTTTGCACTGTAAACAGAAACATATGACAAAACTTGAGCTTGTCATACATAATACGTATACAAAATACATTATTTCCAGCTTTTTTAGAGAAACTGAGCTCTTAGTTTTCTCTTACAATGGAGCAAGATATCTAATAGCACACTTTTTTTCAAATATATTGTTTGCTTCTTGAAAAAAAATAGCACAGTAATGGATGACCTCCTTGTACCAAATTTTAGAGAAATTAAGTATTTTCCAAAGAGATTTTACATCTTGTTTAATAAGAAAGTAAGTCATTCTGAGCAGGAAAAGGCACAGTGGGGGGATGTTTCATTACTACATTGCTTTCTCTGCCTTCATGCCAAAGTGCCTTGTTGTCTTACTCTATTTTTCACTGATATGAGATCTGCATTTCAGACCATAAATTTAACCTGATGCTCACATGCTATTGCTGTAGCACATAGTCAGTGTTCATGGCTGAACTTCACTTTAGTCCCTTCTCTAAATTGATAGCTGCCTATCTTGAGAAGACACACAGAAGAAAACATGTGTTACCACTATTGTAAAACATTTTTCTTTGAAGCTGAGCAAGTAATTCACAATGGAATTTATCTGATAAATCCATTTTAGCTCCAAAGGTATAAATACATGAACACATTACCTATAAGTAATTACCTAATAAAAGTAAGTTCTGAACTTGGTCCTTATGTACCAGAGATGTTATCTGCCTGTGAAAATCTTTATTGAGATTCAATTCCTTTACTATAATTGTTTGTTACCAAAAGTGGATAGAATATTATTAAACTTGTCTACATTCATGGTCTAAATACAACCAGTCTCCTATGACTATTTAATTCAAATTGCAATGCTTATTCAGTTCTGGTCCAATAATTCACAGTGTTGTTTCTTTTTAGATTGGAGGAGCAGAGAAGTGCATTTAGAGGCATCACTTGTTAGCATGTATAAAAATTATTTTTTCTGCAAAGTTTTTGGGAGTTAAAGATAGGGCAGAAGGCCTACACAGCACCTGCATTCCTATGCACTCTTCTTGACTATGTGTGCAGAAGTTAACTGATGGTCTTTGTTCACTAGCATGGAATGCTACCCTCCGCAAAACCTGGTTGAAAAAATGGCTTAAGTTAGTGTGGAAGGTAGATGTTGCCAAAAGAAACCTGAGAAAAATACAATGCCTCTGCCAGCGTTTATGCAATTTAAATATTCTGAGATTAACAAAACAACTCAGTTCTTTAGCTATAGTGTTGCATTTTGTTCCTTAGCTTAAAAAAACTTCTGTAGTTACAGTTGTAAATTCCATGTCTCCAAAGGGAAATTTATTTTCCACAAAATTTCCTCTTCCATTTGAATTGATACTGCTAAAGAGTATGTATGTGCTGATGTGTCCCCAGTTTCCAACAATCCTTGTAACTTACAAAAAACCCTCCAAATTTCAGTGGTGACAAAGGACCCTGGTTTGGGTGTCATTGTGGAGGGCTACCAGCTGTGAAAGGATATTCAACTCAATTGCTTTAGACTGAAAGATTGTCATTGGCTATGAGCAGTATTTCTGTCAAGGTTTCAATATGTTTCTTATAAAACTGCCTATACTGACAGCTTGCTGCAGTAGTACACTTAATTCCTGGCCCTGCTAACCAACAGACCAAGTTTTTAAAGAGGTATCTGACAGTATAAATTTCCCATGTCTCTTACTCTGTTGAAATATATGTGTGTACATCTGTTCTTACTGATTTTATATGGTGCATATATGTCTTTTTTGTTTCACCAAAGTATAAAATATCTGTAGGAATAAAGCGAATGTGTGTGTGTGTTTGTGCACATACACCTTGTAGCAATAGATGTAAATCAAAACATTCACTCTTAAAGTCAATAGAATTCTACTAATACAAGCCGGTGATTTCACAATATATCTGCATGTTATACTTTTAGATAAATATTTGTTAAAGTAGGAGGATATTAGAATGGTTAAGGAAAAATTAGCAAATGCTGCCTTGAAAATCTGTTATATCTAATATTAAAATGTCTTAATATATGGATTAGTAAGTTTGGGGTGTTTTTTAATGCAAGAAAAAACGCTGTGAATAATTTTCAAATACTTCCATTTACATGAGTGTGACACTAGTAAGTGATTCCATGCATTTTTAAAAGTCTAACCTGCCTCTGCTAGATAACAATAATGTACATATCCTATGAATATTTTAAAACCTGCTAAACATGTGTTAATGAAAGATGTTTGTTCCAGCAGTCTTGGTCAGTATAGCATCAGGTTATTTACTGCCAGACAGAGAGAAACAGTTGAAGTTTCTGGATTAGATCTTGCTTTCAGTAACTTCAGTGTAATTTTAAGATAGCTCTCTTGCAATCACCATAATCACCACTGAACTGAGAGGTCAGCATTTGCCATTGAACTGAGAGAAGAATTTAATGCATTTTATTCAGAAATAAAATTAAAATTTATTAATATAAAAAAGAAGATATTAGTTAACTTTCCCCCTTTCTTATAGCAGGTCTTAGAGCTGTCTGAGAAGGAAGATGTAAAGGATTTGGTTATAGCTACTTGGCCTGATGGCAGCTGCTGCTGCATTCTTATAGTGTAGCTTCAGGATTCACAAAATTATATTGGCTGCTAGCAATCCACACGGTGTAATCTGGGATCAAATGAAAAAGGTGTTTTTTCTAGCACTTGTGAAAATCCATGTTGATTCGGGCAAGTTTTAAGCTAGCAAAATTTCTACTTCAGGAAAAAAATGCCTGTTCTTCCTTTTCTTTTGAGAGTCCCAGAAACTGTCTGCAGTCCAATGAGTTGCCTGCCAGGCAGTCTAATCTTTTATTTTTTCATTCTTAAGTAAGTGACTGCAAGTCCTTATCTCTTACGTATAAAAAATTATAGGCCAATCCAATGTTTGTTCATAATATGTAATGTCAAAATTACACAGCAGTCACTTGAGATCATTATGTATGGAAATTTCTAGAGGAAAAAGAAGCAATTAAAACCAGAAAGAGAGGTGCTTCAATATAGCAGCTGAGCTACTTCTCAACAAAACAGGGAAGTGTTATTCCTATCATAGGGTGCTATGGTATGCTCCCCTGACATGCTTAACACAAAGCTTTGGGTCCACGATGAGAAGGTTTATTCTCTTAAAGCTTCCTTATGCAGGCAATAGAAAGAGGAAGTGGAGGACAGGAGGGTAGATGATGCAGTTCTCAGCTTTTGGAAGTGCTTGCTTTACCTCTGCGTTGTTTGACAAATCTCCTATAGCTGTGTAAGTTAGGTCCATATAATTTAGGCATATAAACTAATCCATAGTTGATGTGAATGTGGTCACCTGTGCTTGAGAAAGATAAATGGAAACTGAAGCAAGAGAGGAAAAAAACTGATGAGGTGATAAACGGAAGAAAAAGTCACATGAAATACATGACAGGATGAATAGCAAAAGTACAGAAGAACAAATTAAGATGAAGTAGTATCATGGCAGATATGATACAATGATCGTATTGGAAATAATACAAACTACCCGTACATGCCTATAGATTAGGAGTTAGAAGAAGTTTCTTTACTGGTATTCTGAGATTCTGGAACCAACGTGCATTTGGAGCAGTAGAGGGAAAGAAGTCTGAATGCTCTGAATGTGTCTATTAATATGTATTGAAGGGGTTCATACGGACTGCAAGTCATTGCATGAACAGCTTAACGACTTTTGAGTTCTGTGATCTAATGTAATACAAGATTCCTATAGACCTTTGTGTCCAAAGCTACAGAATTTGGACTTTCTGCTGGATACAGTTGGTAGTAGATGAAAGACACGATGTTTTGTTAATATGTATAATTTCATTGTCCATGTTCCTGAAAAGAGTAAATGATTCAAGAATAAAAGGCACAGAATTCCTATTCTGCTTAGTGAGAGAGTTTCCCAGTGAATCCAGTATTTCTCATTAGCTTTAAAGGGCAGTAGTCCAGATACATGTCTCAGTATATTAATGAAAGTATAGAGTACCTTGAAGAACATCAGGAGTATAGCTCCTCGTTCCCCCAGTCTGTACAATAAGTAAACAAATGTGTGGTTCCAGTTGGGGAATTAAAATGATTAATGACAATTTTGTGCCTTCCTTTTAAGTCGAGTCTGAACTTTTGAAGCAGATGAGCAAAATAGCCTGCCATAAAAGATAATTTCATTTGCTAAAATGAAACTACCTTCTAATATTAATACTGTAATGAAATGGTTTGAAATATGAACTAAGAATCTTAAGGAAAAAGATGCCCACTGCTCCCATATTCCGTAGTTATATAAACAATTACATCCATGTAAAAAGCTTTATGATTTTATTTTCATCATTGTCAGGCTGAACTGTGTAGCTGTCATACTTTGCAGTCTTCCCTCCAGTGACAACCACATTGACAACATGTTATACTCCACATTGATTTTACAGTTAAGGAGCTGATTGTGATATATAGGGATTTTAAGAATTCAGCTGAGAGGCTGACTTTTGCCTTTTATCATTCCATTAAAATTTTATAACCATCTTTTTCATGTCATTTCATCCATGAATTCTTACTTTAGAAAGTGATAGCTACTGCTGTGAGCATAACTTTTCTCATGTTCAGAGCTTTTTATTGTATTAGCAAACTATCCCAATTATAGTTAATACTCATGTTTTACATAATTGTGGTGACCCTTTCAACCAAGCACTATCGTGCTAGTTGATTTGTATATGGAATTAGATGATTCTGCTTGCCATTTAAAAAGAAGCTACACCAAACGAGTGTTGGGGCCCAGGATTTAATGCTTTCCCATCCAGTGGGGCCAATTAAGCATCTCTCAAACGTCTTGTTTGAACTCAGAGAGTCTTAAAAGTCTCTCTTTTAAAAGGGCAGTAGGGAATGTGTGGGTAGGTATTCTAGCTACCAAAATATGCTTTTTTGAGGGGAGGGGGAGGGACTAGGGGGACCCAAAGTTTAAGTTTGACAGCTCCTCCCATACATTACAGCTTGTCCTTAAGGAATATGCCTAAGCTCTGGGGGGTTGAAGC
>BSDF01000003.1:23810812-23825812 GCA_027925045.1 Hypotaenidia okinawae
GACAGCTCAAGATGTCAGGCTGCCAGGAGAGGTTACATTGTCTGGAGGTGGGCTTTTTTTTTTCAATTGCAGGACTTTATGGATTTAAAAAATCTTTATTCATGTTGACCTGGTGGGCAACAAGTCGCCTTGCCAAATAGGAAAGCCAAAATCTCTAGTGGACTTAGGATCAGAGGTCTTCAGCTGCTAAAGGCTGCTCACGTTGCAGAGCGCAAGGTCATGGTAATGGGAGGTAAACAGGTTGGAGGGGGTGAGACAGGGGAGGCCAGATCACTCTTCTAGTTGGATGATCTAGACAGTGGCTACAGAGAGGGGCTCCACAGGGAGCCTCTTAACCCAAGGATAAGGCACAAATAGTATCTTTTAGGCAAGTGATGGAGAACCTCTCCAGGCTGATGAGTCAGTCCACCATCAGGGAAGCACTCTCACTGTAGGTAGCTCCAGGCCAGACAGCTTTAACATATATGCACAGAGTTCTGCACCAGCACAATTACAGAAGAGATTCAGGGGAAATATATCTGCTGAGAAAACCTCATACAAAACATGAACTGGATGTACACAGGCATTCCCCTGGCCCCTGAAGTCAGAGTAAGTTGAGCTTTGGGGGAATGATGCAACCCTCTTAAAGGAGATGCTTGAGAAATTCCCCAGCCACAGGTAGCCCCAAGCTCTTTCCTCACATGAGAAAGATTCAAGCCTGTGGGCTTTTGGGGCAAGCAGGCACCTAAATGTCTATTCCCATATCCACAGCTTGTCATGTAGGAAACCTATTGAGGACAAAACCTTCCTGGTCCCTCCTTAACCCATAAGATGCGTATTCTGAGCTTCTGAGGCACCTTCTCCAAGGACTTGTGGGGAGGCTGGGGAAACTGGAACCGGTGCCTTCCTCGTGTGCATGCCATGGACCCCCCTGTTTTAACAAAGAGCTACAAGGCAACCCAACTACCTACCAGGCCTGCTGCAGATCAGGGACTTCTGCCATTTCCAGCTGCAGGCACAGATCCGTTGCCCTTTTACAAGATGCCACTGCCCTGAGCAGCACTGCCCTACTGTCAATTCTCCTGTGCTCGCAAGGGCAGTGCCTGCAACACCTTGCTGGTGCCCTGGCTCCTGCCACATTTATCCAGAGCATCACCTCCCCTCACACACAGACTCTTTTCCCTGAGAGCAGCGAGCTGCTGCGTGGGACCATGGTAGCACTGCGAGTTGGTGTGGCAGCATATCAAGCAGGAGGCTTTGGCTTCTACACAGAAATTGGAGGCAGGTTTTGGAGAAAGTTGCTACACTTTTTGGCGCGAAAGCCACGGCAGCATATGGCCCAATGTTCTCAGTTTAAGTCTGACACTTAACATTATTTAACAGTTTCTGTGTTAGGTGCTTTATAAGGTAAAGGAAATTAACAATTTTCAGCTAATTAGATCACTCAATTGGCTGAACATCCTGGACACCTCTTAGAAAAAAAAACAGGTTGGCTCAGGCGATGGAAAGGCTAATGCCTCTTCCATTATCACTTATGAGGAGAGGGAAATAGCTGGAAAGGACGCTTTTATTTTAAAAACACAAACGAAAAATACCTCAACTATTGGACACTCCAGTGAACACACTTTTCTCCCAACCACCACCTCTCTAGAAAGCAAGGTGTTGATCTGTCCACCACTATATGTGTCCCAGTCCCCTGGCTACAACAGCAGCTCTCTGGTGCCACCACAGTCTGCATTTATTGCCTTCAAATTTCCTCCATGAGTCCTGCTGTTAAGAAACAGAGTTTTTGGAAAGAGAAAAAAAAAAAAAAGGACAGGAAATTGGGTGGCTGGACAGAGTGGTCTGCCCTCCTACTGTGGGAAGCCCACTCTTCTGGGACAGCACTAAGACCACAGCACTGAGCATGCTGATTGGGAAGAGAAAAGCATTAGCCCAAGTCTGGCTCATAAATTAGGAAAATGACAAAGGTTTCTCATTGCATTTACTACTACACTGTAGCTTTTTTACCCTTTGTAAAAAGCTAGAAAACACATGCCCCTCACATGATTTAAGACCGTATTTTAAAACTGTTTGTTTGAAATGAAGCTGAGATCTCTTATCCCTTGAGTAGAGTTTGGGGCACTAGTAATCTACTGCTGGCTTACTGTTATCTCCTCCGCCAAGCTCACAAAGAGGAGAGAGAATGAGCATGGCTCTTACAAGGAAAAAAACCTGACAGTGGGGCTGCTGAGATGTCTGATAATATCGGGGAAGTGAAAGTGGTAGTGCAGTGAAAATGGATACTGCGTGATACATTAGATTTAATCACTTGCATTTCAATTAAGCTTTTCCACAAATAAAGATTGGGAAGTACTCTGCAAGCTCCCTGCGGGGCTGGAGCACCAAGAGCCGTTGGTGCTGCATGTCCTGGCTGGATGCACACAAGAGCGCTTCCGCAGCTCGCTGGGGCTGAAACACCCCTTCTGCCTCCCAGGGTCCTCCCTGTTTGGGCCCATCTTCCCATTACAGAGCACGCAAGAGGCATCCCACACACGGCAGCACCCCCAGAGGATCTCTGTCCCGGGACTGCTGTGCCCATCCTTCAGAGGATGAGCCTTTCCATCATGGAAACAGATACTCTCTCGTGCAGAAACAATGGCCTTAATGTCCTAGTTTTAAGCACAAAACTTGGTAAGAATTGAGGGTGGAGTGGGCTAAGGCAAAATTTAAATTTTGGATTTGTTTAGACTTTTTGCACCTTGAAATTCAGTTCTCCCCTTTCCCCACCCTCAAAACTCATTGATCGTTGATCACATTTTACTGGGAAAATTATTATCAAATTTCCTTTTCTGCCTTACTGATGAATTAGAACTGCGTGAGATGTAGAGGCTTCTAATGGAAACTCTGATTGCCCTTAACTTACTGCTTTGCCAATAGCACTGCCGCAGAATGGAAAAATCACTAAGGCTCCTATGGCTTATGATAGTTGGGGGTTGAGTATGTGTTGGGAAATGTAAGAAGGAATCACAGGAGGGGTTACTGTCACACTCCAGAAGGCATCTCGTTCAAAAACTGAAGAAGAAATAAAACTCCTGCACACAAGAATAGTCTAACTTTAACTCAGCCCCATTGTGGTGAAATACAATCTGCTACAAGAGGCTGCGTACAACGCCAAGCGGCATATTACATACCCTGCTGCCAAATTCTGGCAGGTACTGCATACAGGCGCCCACAAAAAACCTGTCCAGAAAAGTGAGTACAGGGATGACCACCCAATTCTGAGAACAGCTGAGAGGTTATTGCATACTCTCCTTAGCCAGCCAGATGGGAATGTGATGTGTTACTCAGAAGAACCAGGAGGCACAACCTGGGCTGTGATGAACAGGTGTGTCTCTTACCAGCAGTAAGTCCTCTGCTCTCACGGTGTATTTCCATGCACAAAAAGATTTGGACAGGCAGAATCTGCTGGTTAGACCATGGATATAGAGGAAACATGGTTCACAAAGGTTGCAGTGAGCAGGGAATTTTTTTATATTTAGCAGAATTTGGCCCTGCACTTTTACTGTAGTAGAAGTGAGAGTTAGAGGCTTATACATCCAGAGTATAATGCATACAAAAATGTTGTAGCCATCGGTGAACATCTGTAATTGGTGTTGCTTGCCTTTGCTCAATCTTCCCACCTCTCTGCACTGTGGTCTCCTTTGTCTTCTGCACCTGGCCCTGAAAAGCTCCAATTGTGCTGTCTCCCTTCTAGGTTTGTGTGTGTCAGGGTGGGGGGAGCGAGAAGAGAGTTAGGGGAGAGGGATGGGAAGCAGGTGGTGTTCCGTCAGTCTGGCAGGGAAAGAGGTAGTCGGCAGGGCTCCTTTTGAGGCTGGCATGAAGGTGGTAAGCATGCCCTCTGGCAGCAGGGTACCTCTCTCGATGAAGGCAGTGGCAGGGAAAGGAAATTGTGCATAGTTGTTAGGGAGAGGTGTTGTGAATGAAGCTGACTACACAAGCGCGGGTTCCACCCCTGTTAACTCAGATGAATATCTTCCCAGTATAACCCACTTTTCTGGGCAACCAGAACTCATCATGACGGGATAAACCTCTCCATCTATTGCACTCTGAGCCATAAGACTGGCCAAAAAGGGCTGCAAACACCCCATTACAAGCTCCAATGCAGAACCTGCCAAGGTCCGGGGAGCCTCACAAGCCTGTGAGGTCAGAACGTAAGTGTTTTACATCCTAACGGACCGAGATCCCTCTCATTTGACTCCTCTTTATCCCTTGCAGAAGGAAATGGTGCGAGTCCAGACAGTGCTGGATTAGATAACCTCGAGGCTGGGCCTTGTCTGATGGAGCCAGACCTCTCTGCAATTGCACAAGATAAGCCACTTCTTCCCCCTGAACATTGATACTTGGCACTTAAAGGACTTTTATTTGCAACGTTGATTTCCTTTCTCATCTAAAAACTTTCTGAAGTTGTAGACTACTGCTTTAAATGCATTTATGTCTCCACACCACCATTCTCCCCTAAGTCCCAATCAATGAAGCAGACTTTCTGCTTAGCAACAGAGATCATGCCACCCTGGTCTGCTGCTCTCTTACAAAACCTCTTCAGAAACATTAACTTCAGAAACAAGTTCAAGGCCACATCTTTGAGTGCTCTGGACCACCACCTGGACAGGGTTTCTTCTGGTGGCACATTTCCACCAGAGCCTTGAAGCCATGCCCCCACAGAGTCTCTCCGGTGGCATACAAAACGAGGCAGAGCCCAGTTGCATAGCTTCCCCCTCTGCAGATAAGAAAGATGAACCTTGCCCCTTCCAGATCTACAGGGAGAAATCATCTCCAATACGTTGATTACCATCAGCCGGCCCTTCTGGCTGTCCCTCTCTCTTGCCCACCCACACTCATACGTCAGGAAGGCACTTCAATAGGGTACTGAACCATGGCTACTTCACCTCCCAGGTTATCTCCCTGTCATGCAGTTGAAGGACACACAGTCCTCGTGGACCCCTTCAATATTCTCCTGTTACTTCCTCACAGTCTCAGTATTTCGCAGTTAAAGTTTTAAGTGTCTTTGGAAACAGCGTCCCTGTTGTGCTCCATGCCAATGCTGGAAGGCCTCTCTGTGAGCAAATCTGTGCTGCCACTGCTCTCTCAGCCCAGGGATACCCACTTTGAGAAAGGGCAAGGCCCCAGAAAGCTGGGCCAGAAACCAGCACGGGTCGTGATGCAGCTTTACCTCTCCCACCGTTTCCAAAGATTATGACAGTTTGCTAATTCACATTATGACAGTCTGACTCTCATCCATTTTAAAACACATTGAAGGTGTCCAGCAAACAGTGATCTGTGTGAAGGTGACCTACTCAAAGTCCTGTAGGACCCGCAATCCTATCTGTAAGACTTCTGTTAAAGTCAGTCACACAGCCCTGACCCCGCACTGTGAGACGGTATCGGCTGGGACCTCCTCTTTTGGCAATTGCACCATACAAAAATAAAACCAACACCCCCTCCACCCCACATCCATAAACATGATGTCTTTGCGGCTCCAAATCCAGGTCTGCATTTAATTTTAGGCTTTAAAATAAACAAATGAAACTTTTTTCCCTGATTAACATTTAACGTATATTCACACACTTGACTATATAGTAACACAACAAAAGACAGCTCTTCAGCTGGCACACTTTAATTAGCTATAACGATTACTGGAGCTGATTTGCACCAGAAGCTGAGGATCCAGCCCAGAATTTAGTCCTATGGCATGGAGAAAAAAGCATAGGATGGGTGGGATGCAGAGGGAAAAATCTTACAAAGGCAGTAATCTAACCCACTAGTCTACATCTCTCTGGTATACCATTTATATAGAACAGCTTAGGGAAAGTTTAGAAAAGTGAACATTTTCCTGAATTTTCACAGTACAAAATACTCTATGTCCTTTTAATGTGACACATTAATACAGGATATAAGAAACTCCAGCCGATCAGGTCTCATGAACACCCTCGTCCTTCACTGGACAGTGCTGATTCTCTAAAAGTTCTGAGTGAGAAATTTAGCTATATTGTCTAAAAGGAATTAAGAAAGTCTGGAAGAAGCATGTGCAATGTGCACATTACCCATTACCACAACCAGGATTTATTAAATAGTAAGAAAAATCATTGGTTTCTTTTTTTCCTTTTTTTTTTTCCTTTTTTTTTTTTAAACACCAGGATTTAGAAATTGCACTGCCTAGCCTAATGACCTCTTTCTATATGCAGGATGAATAAAAAAACATTTCAGCTTGTGAAGACTTTATGTGAGTGAGGGACAACATGGGTTAAAATTCACCTTGCTTCTCACTCCTCATCTACGATGGATTTCTGGAGAATGACGGACATCTGGAAATCAGTTTTACATAGAAAAATAGAAAACAGGGAAGAACTAGGAAGATGAATAAAGGCTCATCACAGACACAAAAGACCAGAGCAAAAAGAAGCTTGGATTTGGGTATTCTTGTCTGGCAAGGAGGCAGGCAGTAAGGCTAATGAAGCATTTGCGATATGGGACGTATGCCAGCGTAACAAAGAAGATGTGCATCAGCTCTGCAGATGTGCCAAAGCCCCCAGAGCAAAATAATGACATAATCACCATCAGTGTCACAGACCAGACTGTACACAAGGTGACATGGGAGAGAATAAATAAGAGTCTTTAGAGGCCTGTAGTACACACACGGGAAGGAATAGCCATTCCTCACAACTGCCACAAGAGAGTGGCGAGATGTTGGGTATAATATGTGCAGCTAGCAAAAGAAATCTTGAATTGTGCAAGGCTAACGCACTATAAATTGGTGCTTTTCTCAATCTCCAGTTGATGTTTCAATTCCCACTACCCCTTGTTGAATGCAAAATGAAATGGCAGTAGGAGTCGGAAGAGTTTGCCAAGTTTTCTTTTTTTTTTTTTTTTTCTTTTCCTTTTTTCTTTCTTTTCTTTTTTTTCTTCTTTCTTTTGAAGGGCGTTGCTTTGTTTGTGAAGAGGATGGGGCAGTGAGGATGAGGTACTGGGAAATAACTGTAAAAGAAAAAAACCCAATCCCCGGAAACCGAATCACACAGCACACAGGCACAGAAACCCTGCATCATTCAGCTGGAACAATCCTAGGATTCCCCCAAAGCAAAATTAGAAACAAACGAGGATGGGGTTTTTTTCTTTTTTTTTTTTTTTGGGGGGGTGTGTGTGGCGTGGAGAGAGGTTGCGCTTTCTGGTTTACTGTTATGCATGAACTAAACCAAGAAAAATCCCAATAAAATATTTTTCCAAGCTAAAAGACAAGATTACTATTTTATTGATCAGTAATAAAACACCGCTTAGGGCTATTTAGTACTTAACATGTTATTTGCGGCAGGGAGTAATCTGAAAAGCTCTGAGTAGCCTTAAATCATTTCACAACAGCTCTTCCTGCATAAAAGCGAGTGTTTGCCTCCGTACAGCTGTGTGATTTTGTGGTATATTTTTTTTTACAGGACTTTTGTCAATTTTTAAAGGGAACATCTGTTTGATAAAGTAGAACAACAGTGGTGGTAATCCACAGGCCTAAGTGGGCAAACTGTGAAAGAGCAGGAGATATGCTGAAGGCGCCAACAGGACTCTAGCAGAAGGAACGCTCAAGTACGTAATTGTTTGCAGGATCTGGCCCTACAAGAGGAGCTCAGAAGAACAAAGCACTTGGCTTCACCAGTGTCCCTTTTCATTGCTTCTAATGAAAGATTCATAAGAATAACTTTAATTTTTTATGATCTTTTTTTGCATTACTGTATTAGCTGTATCTACTTTGTATGCAATTTCTTCTTAAATACAGAAAACCTGTTTCAAAATGCCAGGCATAATAACTTAATCAGTACAATAATTGATCTTGATTGTCGTGCGGTCCTTCTTAACAGTAAGGAAGTGAGATGGAGCCCAGAAAATGTTTTCTGTGATTATTCTTTTCATTGCAAAGTGATGTACTTATGAGGAATGCAGGTGGAAGGTGCAGAGTGGAGTTCTGGGCTTTTTGATGGGTTTTTTTTTTTAAGATGAAAAAAAATTATTAAAACCTCCCTAATTTGCTAGTTAAACTGTTCAGTGGAAGAATGATTGTATTTGTCCTTTTCCGCTTCGCCCAATTAATTGGAGCAGTAACATAACGATTGTTAATAAACAGCCCTAATTTGACTGTACTTCTTGCCTATCTACTCTCCCTGCACCACATCTTCGTTTAGCCTATCACCAGGGAAAACAGGGAAGCACGTATATAATTCTGTTCTCTTGTATATGAAGTTTAATAATTACGCCACAGAGGATTCTAAATTAATCGCAGAAGGCACAACGATATTAATAATCTGTTTAGCAAACTCGGGCTTCTTTGCACTTTGATGTTATGAGCAGTGACAGTATGAACCGTGTCAGTGTTTTAAATCGGGCCAGTGTTTGCTTCTGTAACAGAATATTCTTATACCAATGCTTTCTCTTGCACTCTTTCTACTGGGCACCTTCTTCACTCTAAGGAAAAAAAACCAAAACAAAACAAAAAAGAAGGACCACAATCCCAAACCTCAGAACAACTCAACTAACGAGCCTATGCTTATTTGGGTGCGTTCCGATCAAAGATGACAGGTCAAATTTTTTATTTATTTACTGAAGTTTCACTGGAGCCATTCTTCATAATTACAGCAGCATTTTAATTTTTTTTTTCTTCCCTTGAATAGGAGAGAAGGGGGTTCTGAGAAAGTTTTTAATTAGCTAAATAGGTCTGTGTAATCTAGATGAAATAAACACGCCCGTTTGAAAGGGTTGTTAGAACTTTTCCAGCCATTTAATCCATAGAAGGCTGAACACAATGATACCTTCCACAGAAAGCTACAGCCACCACCAGCAGCTGTTAGAAGAGAGCTTGCTCCCTGCTCCTATTGATAACCCTTTGTGGAATGAAGAAAAAGAGCTGAGGGAAGGAGAACTGAATGTCAGACAATAGACATCGCTACACACACTGTCTCTGAACTTTCCTCATCTCTGAAGGACAATTAATTATGAAGGCCTTTGGGGTAGGTCGAAGCAAGGGAAAACCTACTGCTGGCCCAGCACTCCAGCCGCTATCTCTGTGTTTGTTAAATGGTTGTGCCTGTTGGGGAACCAGAGTAGCAGCCACCAAAATAGCCAATAGATCATTTAGGAAAAAAGAGCAAAAGATTTTTTTATGTGTGTCTGTCCTTGTATAATTCTATTCTCACTGTGAAATCATCCATACACAAAACACAAGGACAATTTTTTAAATTTTTTTTTTAGAAGAGCCACAGGGTAGGTTACAGTCAGAAACGGCCTCTCAGTGGTGTGTTAAAAAGGATGGTCTTTTCACCAAATCATTTCACAGAGGCAAAACAGACAAACACAAAGAGTTGAGACTTTTTCTCCTACATTAAATAGAGTAACTGATAAGGTCAGACATATGATACCTAAAGACATGAATCTGTGAACTCTTGAAGTCAAAGGACTTCTCTGTGCAAAGGAACAATCTTTCAAAGGAAATAGATCATAGAACTCCACTGAATCCCCTTTAAACTTTATGAAGCAGGAGGAGAAAAAGCTCTAAGTAGGGAAGCTTGACAGAAGAGCCTTGAACTATTTTCTGAAGGAAAGATGAGACCCTCCCTAGGCTGCCACAAAACATCTTTTTTTTTCTAAAGGCTCTTCTGAACTTTGATATGTGCCAAGACACCGCTATTGAAAGCTGTATAATTATGTGCTATAGCCACTGTAGAAAATGCTTTGTTCACCACAACAAAGAACAATAAGCAAAGTAAAGTGACATTACACTGTATCTTTTTCTTTAAGAATGTTGAGAAAGGTCACGGTACGTTATAACTAATAAAGCTGTTGAGTAAGGAAGTTTAAAGTTGATCTTGCTGTGCTTAAATGTAACCCAATGACAAAAAGGCAGAGGGAACTAAAATTGTAATGACATTAAAAAATAGATCATATATCAACGTGCCAACTTCATTATACAAACACCTTGAATCCAAAGGACGCAAACAGAAAACCCGAGTGTAGTCCTGCAACAGTATTCCTCTTACGATTCTCTCCCTAATAGCTTCCAACTACAATGTGCAGTTCTACTGACTGTGAAAACTGATTAATAAGCATTAATTGATATGTGCAACGCACGAACCTTCTACTGCAAGCCGTGGATTTTGTTACTTGATTTACAAACCAGGTTCATTTCCCGTGCAGTTTCAAGGAAAGCTCTGCTGTTTCACTAGGGACTGTCTTCAGAATTTAGAAGAAAAAAAAAAACCTAACAAGAAACAAACAAAAAAACACCCAAAAATCCCCCAAAAACAAAGGGAAAAAAGCCTGAGGGCATCGATTACATTTCCCGAAACCAGGATTTTTAACAAAAAAAAAAAAAGAAGTTCCATCTACACACTTATGTTTCATTTTTTTCTTTAGAGGAATCAGGACAGTTAACGTTTGTTATTCTCAAATTGCTAAAGCAGCTTTATTCTCCCTCCCCGCTGCAGATCGCCAGGGAGAGAGAGGCCTTCCGACTTTGTCTTTAAGAACGCTGAGAGCAACGTTGAAACGCTACAACAATAAAGCCCTTGAGGAAGAAGTATACAGCTGAGGAAAAAATGTGGGGAGTTTGATACTGAAACAAACAACTGTCCCATCAGGCTGTGCCCACTGCTGGTACTACCAGAAGTGCAGAGGCTGCCAGGGCTGGGCAGTTTGTATGGAAAGAGCAACCTCTGAGATGGAAGGTAGCAAGTTATGGGCTTGGTTTTAACTTTCTCTGGAGGCCACTTTGCACTACTCGGGCTGTGTAAAGGAGTGCTAGGGTGGTTATAAATTGGGCTTTACAGAACCTGTGTATCACAAAAGCACTCGTAAGTGGCCCTTAGTTTAAATAAGAATCAGGTTGGAAGACTTTAATTCTCCTTTTGATGAACACCAATTCAGTTCCAGATGAATCCTGCAGATGAAACTGGGGAAGAATAGGGGTTTCTAAAATAAGCGCATGAGTGGCCAGAATTTTCGATAATTTAGGATGTCTTAATTTTTGGATGCAGTGCTGGGCACACTTCATTTTCAGGGAATGGACTGTCGAGGACCTCCTGACAAAGTGGCTCTCATTAGCAGATCTCCAGTTGAGCATCCCAAAACGGAATTGGCCTAAACCCATCATCACTTCTGAAAATTTTGGCAGCCAGTGTTCCTCTCAAGGGTTCGTAGGCCACTTACGTGACCGGGTTATTACTTAGATTTTATAGGTGGTGTTATCTGAATTGTATTACAGAATCTCATTGATTTGTATGGGACTAACTCAGAGTGCTTTAAGTTAAACATTCTGCTAAAGACTCGAGTACGACTGGTCCTAATTAGGTTTTTCCCACTAGTATGGTTTTCCCCTGACAAAAGCAACCTTCTTAAAAATTATGTTCTCCCCCTTCGAAACGACGCCATGTGCCGTAACCAGCGCTATGAGAAGGGGCAGTCATCGCGTCAAACCCCACTGTACCAAAACTGCACAGGGTATTTGTGCAAATAACGCAGCTTGGCAGACACGTCTCTATTGTGATCAATCTCAATAACTATGTCTGCAAAATCAGGCGAGTTCCCGTGAAGCAGCAGGCAGGCTGAGCTCAGAAAGATGGCGTGTGCGGGGGCTTGCTTTGGTGCTCGTTTGCCGGCTACCCAGAGGAGCGGGGCGAGTGTCAGGAGTAGGCAGGAGGGCACAGAGCGAAATCGCTAGCACAGAGAGACGCTGAGACTTCAGAACTGAGACTGAGTCGTTAAATGCCCACAAGGAAAAGGAACGGGCATCGTGCAGAGAGAGATGTTAATACACAGAGAACGACGGTAACTGCAAAAAAATGCCAGGGAACAAGGATGATGGAGGAGGAGCGGGAGCCAAAGCAAGGCTAAAATCCAGGTATTGTCCTCAGGCCAATTTCTTTTGCTTGTTATAAATACATAAACAGAAAAAAGAAGTCTCTTATTTACAGGTTTTAACCACAATTTTACTGTAACTCATGGCACAGTGTCTCTCTTGTCCGAAATCATCCTGCCACAGTCACAACTGTGAGCTCTGATGATCTGCATCAGAGGGTTATGAAATTATGTGGAATTTTTATCATTTTGTTTCTTTTAATGCACAGCAACAATACCTGACTTTAATTATTGCAGCTGGCATTCAAAGGCCTATGGCAACACAGTGGATGAGACAGATATCAAGTGGCACAGCAAGCTGTCCTCTCTCTCTGACCAACTTCGGCATTTGTGCGGGCACACTCAACATTTGTGGCTTTCATTCACCGGGACAGCCCACCTTCTCCCTCCCTGGAAGAACTGACCCCGAGCGCAAATGCTCCTTCACCTTTCACAAAAAAATCGTGGGGTTTCTTTCTCCCCCCTTTCAAAACTCAGTCTCAAATCGCTCTGTGCAGCTCAGCACAGGTTTCTCCAGCTAACCCTACTGCGAGAAAGAGAAGCGTGGAACCAGCTACACACACACACACACGTGTGCACACAAAACACAGGCAAAGTTGCATGGCGCTGGAGGAGGCGTTGTATCCATCTCTGGCTCACAGCCACAAGGGTACAATGGCAAAGCTAAAAGCGATAGGACATGTGGTTTGTAAAACATCTTACTTGACTTTGCTACAAGCTGTCAGTTCCAATGTGCAGGGAAAGGAACACAGTATCACAGATTCCTGAGCAAATCAATGGCACAGCCTGACACAGACCAAACGCGTGTTTTAGCTTTATCCTTTTTTCCTCATAGGCAATTTAGGAGTATTAAAGCATATGCACGAATTTCACCCAAGAAGCTATCAAGGGGGAGGTTTCAGGAATACTAGTGTAGGTGATTTATGAGAAACAGCATATCAGACTAATCAGAAGATCAGCAAAGCATCATTGAAGTATAAGAGGAAGGAACTTTGATGACGCTAAATGTGGCAAATGCTCAGTTTGCTAAATCCCTTTGGATCCAATTTCAACATTACAGTACTTGTCATTTTTGCTTTGCAGCTTGTGGGGGAGAGGCCGGGCAGTTATTGGGAAAAGTTACACTGGCTCCATTAGAAACGGCAACGTACACTTTACTGATCTCCTAACTGCTGGATCTTCAGTGCAAAACCAAGATTGAAACCTCTAGGAAATTGTCATTGTATTATTTGGGTTTTCTTATCTATCTGAAAACACCAATCACCTCCCACATTTCTTCACTGAACTAATCTATTTGCATTACCATTGCAGCTACAGTTTTGAAATGCAGCAGTAAGTGCCCGAAATCGTCAAGGATCCAAGAACTTTTGAGATCAAAGGACATTTCACCCTACGTTCTGCAAACAACAAAAATTGTGGCAAAGAAAAAAAACTTGTGGGAATGTAAGCACATTTTGACAGAAAAAAATGGTCACACTTATCTCCTTATATTATTTCCTTTTCTTTTCCTGTATTTAGCTATTATGCCAGGGCACGAAGGCAGACCAACCTCCCAGAGGTGGGAGTCTCCTGCCTTGTGTGTGTGTGAATCCCTAACTGTGCCAGAGCCCGCAGAAGGGCCGGGGTGGAGGGCATAGCACACTAAACATGAAGTCTGGATGTTGTCAGCAGCTGCAATGAAGGGCAAACCCCTCGAGGAACGTCATTCCCCCCCTCTTTCTTCACCTGCCTCTTCCATGTGTGCTCAGAAGAGGGGAAGGAGCCAAGAAAGTCTTAGAGACTTTTTGCACGATCTGAACTTGGCTGCTGTGAAAACAAGCACTGCTAAAAATCCCCTGGAAGGATTTTAGGCAGGAACCCACCATCCTTCGGCAGACAAATATCTCTTTTGCTACAGGAGGGGGCTCATTATGTGACTTGACCCTGAGTGAAAGGTGTAGACTAAAAAAAAATACAATTACTACCACCACCGCTTTCCCACTCCACTTCACCAAGAGACGGGATTACTCCAGCCTCCCCCTCATGCACACCCTGTTCAAATGCATCATTACATCTGACTACCTGAACAATGCAAACTGCCATCCTCAGCAGGGAGAAACACTCTCCCGTGGTATCGCCGAGGGTCAGCATGTTAATGATAACAATAGTCTGCTGAGCTACCAGGCTGGCCTGTAAACAGGAATCTTAATCAAAGCCACAAACCCGTTACAGCAGAAAACAGAGAGCATTTACTTCGAGTAGTCATTTTACCCTGCAGCTTGACAAAGCAAATGCATTTCAGTTCTATAAATCAAATGAAGGAAAGCAGAGAAAGGTAACTGCAAGTGTTTGATCACGCAATTACAGAGCTTTAGAAGAGCCAGGATGTGACTTCTTCCACTACCGTGTCTCTCCTAAGGGAAACTTCAAAAAAGTCAAAACTAAGAAACTTATCAAAAAAAAGTGAAAACTTTTATCTCTGTCAAGTCCTAGTGAGGCATAAGTCTCCAGCTACCAGGGCTAAAAAAGATTATCTAGCGTCATTCAGGGAAGTGGAATGCCCAGATTCCACTGGTCACAGCCACAACAAAAAGGTATGTTATTTTAAAGCCAGCCCGGACCACAAAGCGACTCACACACACAGAAACAAAGATAGGTGCCTACCTCAAAATCGTTTGCTTTATTGTAGTGCATGTTCAGGGCCCTGTACAGCTCACAGTCTCTGGTTATAGACAGCTCCTCAGTGCTCGTGACCCCGTCGTTGATGGCTTGCCGTGCATACTTCTCCATCTGAATGTAGTAAAACTCACGGAAATTGCTAAACCACTTGATGAGCTGAGAGGTAATGCATCTGTTGAACTGTTAAATTTAAACAGTAAGAAGGATAAGAGCACTGACATTCTTTCTCCCACCCCCCAGACCCATTTCTTTTAAAAAGCATTCTTTCCTCCCCTTCCCCAGCACCTTTTAAAATCCATGTGTCTGTTTCTACTGCGGGGCTTGGGGGAAGCAGCCAGCAAATTATGTTAGTGTGTCAGACAAGGGGAAAATGTGTGTAGCCCAAAAAATTCCAGGACGAATAACTGAAGGGTAATGATACTGCAACCAACCATC
>BSDF01000003.1:23830812-23835812 GCA_027925045.1 Hypotaenidia okinawae
GCATAAAGTCAGCTGTAACCTTTGTGTGCCCAGAAATATTATTAATCTCTAATACGATAACATGATACCTCTCCATGAGCAAATACAGCATGCAGTAAGGAGAGAAGGGAGGGGAAGAAACGTTCTTACCTTTACGTCTGAGAAGTAGGTTTTCAGCATATTGGAACTTGGGTACCGGGTGTAAAAGAACATGAGCTTGGCCTTTTTCAAGTGGTTCGGTGACAGGCCTTCCTGCATGTAGGATTGAATTAGTAAAGGAAAATGCTGTTCTTGAGAAAGCCCCTTCTGAACACACGGGGGGTGTCGAGGTGCCCCCTAAAACAGTCCACCACCATTCCCCAGACTGCGGGAGGAAATACTAACACTGAAATCGTTGCACTGCAATCTTCTGTGAAACAGCTAAAGGAGGGATGTGAGCCCATGTAACTCAAACCCTGTGTTTCCTACCAGTTTTGGTGCCGGGGTTCGGGAATCTTGCAAGTTTACGGCTTGTGTGCCATATGTACGCTCACTTGTTGCTAAGGAAACAAATGCACGAAGCATGTGCCGCCGAAAACTTATTGGAAGCTTTTTCTCCCTCTCCTTTGCAATTCCAGCTGAAGTTTATTTTTCCTCCCAGTGCTGAGCCGCTCGCAGGGAAGAAAACGAACCCTCGCGAGGCGATGGGCGGCGCTCCGTGTTTTAAGTGGCGTTCCGCGCAGTCGGTGCGTTTCACCCGTTTCATTCGCGACGGTAAATCTTAACATCCCCTGTAACTCTGCTCTTTGCTTTGCTCCTTGCAAGCCAAAGCAAAATCTGTACTAGGCAGAGCCCCTCTGCCACCCAATCCCCCCCCCACAAACTTGTCGCCTCCTGATTTACACAGTTAACTCCTCGGAGAATGAAGCTGTATTTAGGGCTAACCAATCGATAAATGCGGGCTAGCGGATCAATAAATGGCCACTTACCCTATAAGGCGGCCTATTTATCCTGGAAACATCATTACCTTTTAGATCTGTAAACAGAAGCAACTAAAAGAGTTCCCAAGGGAATGTGAAGCTAACCATAACAATCTCAGCTTGCTGATATTTCTCCCAGCTTCTTGGCTCCCTTTTGTGTACTGCGTGCTAGGACGGCTCTGGTCACATCTGTGCCGCAGGCTGGCCCTGCCATTTCCTCAGCAAATTAATGGCTTTATAATTTATCAGAAATGAAGATGCACGTGGAGAAAATCAATGTGGCCCCCACAAGGTCAATTAAGGGTTCTTCCCAGAAGCTTCTCTGAGGACTGCTTCTCCTAAACACAATTGTTGAAAATTTCACTCGGTTCACACCTTACGGTGGGGGGAAGGTCGACCGAGTTGACAGATGCGCTGCAGCCAAGGTGCCTCTTCCAACCTTACGGCCGGGCACACGTCAGCACAGAACGGCTCACTCCAGGCCTCAAGACGGGAAACACAGACTAATTTTTATCAGCAGGCTACTGGTGCTACTGATTAGCTCAGATTTTTCAGCAGAATTCCTTTTTCACTAGTTCGGGAAATCTACTGAAACCCTCCCCCTTTATTTCAGTTACAAGGTTCATTTTTAGATTGGAAAAGTGTAACATTTAAAAAAACCCAAACACCCAACAACAGCAACAAAAAAAAGTCATTGACAATATTAGTTTAAAAACCTCTTATTATCTGGAAGTACACGGAAAACGGCTCAGCTGAACTTGCATTTTGTTTTAGATGCTTAATGATTACAAAGAAGATAATTTATGACTGACATACTTCTTGTGCCAAGAGAAGAGTTGAAAGAACCTCCAGTTACCTCCATTAGACTGATAGAGAAGTCTAAAAGAGCATTACACTCTGCAGTGCCATCTGTCAAAATACGTAAGTGAAATAATAGTAGCAAGCTGTCACCTATTGCTTAGCGATAAGAGTTTTAGACAAATCAAAACTTCTACACCAGAAATCCATTTTGTTATGTGATCCTTTCAGGAAAGTGGGGGTCCGAAGGGGAACTCCAGTAAGTAAAAGGAAAAAAAAAAAAAGAATAAATCCTAAGTCTCCTTAATTTGCGATTCCTCTGATGCCGACAACGTGTTAATACTGGGCTTGGGGTATATTCTCTTTCAGTGCAAGCTCAAAGATGGACTTAAACTTTCAAAAAAAGCTCTCATATTTGCTGGATTTAAGCATATTAGACAGTTGTCTAAGCATTTGGATTCCTTCTGCATTTAGGATTTTTAAATATTTTCTGCTCTAATGCCAGAGGATATTGATATTGAATGAAACATGTATTAAAAGATGTTCTGAGACTCAAATTCCCAGAAATCCATTTTTTATTAAAATTATACTTGTTCTTAAGCACTTGGCAGCCTTAAAGCGATATCAAATACGCAACAAATCTGTATATCTTGATCCTAAGGTTAACGCTTTACTGCGATAAAAAGATACGATCTGCAATAATCAAGCAAAAAATAGTTAATGACAGTCTTAAGAGCTACAAATTAGATAACCCATTGCTATTTCAGAAAAAAACCAAACCAAAACAAAACCAAAAAAACCTGAACTGACCAATTGCTTAATTTCCTTTTTAAGTGCTTGGGCTGAAAAGCAACTGTTCTTCCAAGAAAGCACTAGCTGTTTCCAGGATACTTACACACGCACAATGACTCATGATGAAATAGATTCAGTAAACATACAGCTGTACCGAACACGAGCTAAGCCCCATTCAAGGCCAGGAAAGAAAACGAGCACAAATAAATATTAAGGAGGTAAAGGGAGGAGGGGTGCCGAATGGAACGCAAACAAGCTCCGTCCCAGCAGCTCGTGTGGCTTGCCTCAATTCTCTTAGCTATAGCTTTGTGAAGACAGATGACATTCAATTCTATGGGTAATGCAAAATAGACAATAACTGCTGAAACTTGAGCCAGCTGCCAGGTGTAAAAAAAAAAAAAAACCACAAAAAAAAAAAAAAAGAAAAAAAAGGAAAGGAAAAAAAAAAGGAGAGAAAGAAAAGATGATAAATCCATAAATTAATGAAAGACATCTGCTCAGGAACATAAAAGATCAGAGGAACAGTACACTGCAGCTGAACCTAAAGCAGTGTTCAAACAACCTGAGAGTCTCAGCGTTGTGCGTTTACACAGCACGACGTAGCCCCACCTAACGCAGTCACAGCAAAAAAAGGCAAAACACTGAGAAATAGGAAGTGAGGGACTGGGAACCACACACACATCCATGGTATTGGGTGTTTTAATGGGAGAAGCGTTGCACAACATTTGACTCATTTGCACCTCGATCCTCCCAGGTAACGCTCCTCTTTGACAAAAATATTTTTCAGCAGAGTTGATCTTTCACTCCCAGCCTGAGCTCCCACAAACACTCTCTAATGAGCTTTCCTAGCCCACACACGTATTAAGCTGAAGGAAAAGAGGTAAGAATAGGCTGTATCAGGTAAAAAAAAATATCTGTGCTAGCACAGCCAAGTTGTTCCTTACTTTACATCTCAGGTGCTTTTAATCAGCAAAGCTCCAAATAACTGGATCTCAGAACATCTTCGAGACCCTCCAAAGAACAGGCTGGCTGCAAAGTATGTGCTCATCACCCAGGTTTTACCAACAGCACAGAGTTATCCAGATTGCTGTACAATCGCTCATATTTTATTTTTTTTTTAAAAGTTTAATTTGTTTAATTCTAGTCAGACGTAATAACTCCTCATTTCAAAATGTTGTAATTCGCTAATTATAGCTTTCAAATATTGGGACTGTGAAACTCATTCCAGTTGGATTGAAATTCTGTTTAAAAATAAATAAAATTGTAAAAAGTTTTGCTAATGTTTTAAAGCCCTCCTTCCAGGGAGAGCAGTGCTAAACTTCTTCACCTTTACAGATGTCTTAGCAGCACACAAACTACTGTTGTGCTTCAATTTTGATCTATGCAAATGTTTTGGGACTGAACAAGGCTATTTTTCTTGAGATGCAAAGAGGATGCATGACAAAGGAAGACCATGCAGGAAAACAATTCACTGTCTGTTTCTTTTGGAATTTGAATAAAACTTAATATTTGATTAAACAGATTAGTTTGCAAAGATACAGACTGCATTCATGACCGAGATGGGAATTCGTGCTGCAGGTGCATCTTATCTTGTTTAGCAACATACGCAAACATTAACCATTTCCTTCTGCAATTCCGCAAAGAACGATCAGATACATTTTACAGGCGTTGGGGTGGATTAAAAAAAAAGAACCAAACCAAGCCATAAACAGGCTAGTTCAGCGGTTTAGCCTACTCCTAAAACCCGAACCTAGCTGTTTTTGCTAGCCTTAATGTTCTGTATTGTCCAAGAAAACAGATGTTGCTTTCTCAAGGGAAGAAAGATCTGCTGCTCTCAAGAAGTACAGTCCCTATATGAGCACATCCAAGCATGTAAAATAAAAGTGCCACAACAGAATCGATCACAAACAAACCGACCTCCATCCTCTGCCTTGCCCTGGAAAGTGCAAGCTACCTGGACAAACAAGCTGCTGCTAGAAAAAAACCCATCCGTCCCCTGCAGCTGAGCCGAATACCGCTGCTCCTTAACAAACCTGTTTGTCCCAACAGGTCTGTCTCTAAACCCAGATCAAACCGCAGCCTGCGACAGCATCTGTGGGCAAGTCAGAGCGCTTTCACAATGGCAGGGGAAGAAGTGGGGCAAGGGAGCAGGAAAGGAGTCACTTCACGCTGTGTCTCCCCCACCCAAGCCTGGGAGCAGTGGGGGACCCTTGCACCCCAGTTTCAGAAGAAGCAACAAGCTCCGTCAGCGACCGCAGGTGAGACTGAGCAGGAGAAAGGGGGAAAAACGGCAAGGGGCAAGGGACAGATGCTCCACAGGTGGAGAAGATCACATGCAGCCCCAGAACTACTCCTAGTTTACCTGCTCGGCATTTTTCACCTCTGCTCACTCCCCTCCCAAGATGGGAGAGCTACTTGCATACAAAAACAATTAGTATGCCACTGTACTGTTTGGGAAAAATTACTTAATTG
>BSDF01000003.1:23840812-23850812 GCA_027925045.1 Hypotaenidia okinawae
AAGGCAGCATGCAGACTTTTTGGAATTGCTCCCATCTCTTTCGGTTCACCTGTAAAAACATCTACGTGCTCCCTAGGACTGCATCTGTGGCTAGTTTTAAAGAATGACTATCCATGCAAATAGGCATAATTTCAGCATGAAATAATCTGTAAACTCAAGACAGTAGTCGATGCTTAGTTTGCAACCAGGGTGGGCAAAAAAAAAAAAAGGCAAAAAGGCAAGCAAAAAAAGCAGGTTTTAATACTTTGAAACATTACATTTATTCTGCAGCCTTTGCCCACGTAATCTGGATGTACTGAAAGAATTTTCAGAGGTTTGGTGTCAGAGACAGTTATGCAAGGGATGTGATGTTTGTTTACGTTATTGGCTCCTTGCATACAAGAAAGCAAAGGATGATAAAAAAAAAAGAAAAAAAAAAAAAAAGTCATTCATTCAGATGGGAAATCCAGAGCCTTACCCTGTTATCAGGACATGGCATTCAGAGATCGTTCCTCATCAAGAAGCGCATTAAGCAAGTGAAGTTTGGAGACCTCACAACAACAACAACAATAATAACAATAATAATAAAATGATGAGGAGTTCTGTTGCAGGGGCCCAGCTCTACCACCTGCATGCCAGGTAGCATCCCACCCTGCGAGCAATTCCCCTGAAGCCCAGGGAAACCAAAATCCTGTTACGGGCAAGTGGTGGGATCAGGCCCTGCTTGGCAGTATGCGTCGAGAAAGCCCATCTCCTGCTTTCTCTTAATTAACACAAATGGGGGTTTGCAGGAGGAAGAATCAGGCTCTTAAAAACAGGTCTTCATCTTAAAAAAAAAAAAAAATCTGAGGAGCTGGCATTTTGGAAGGGTTGTTTTTGTAAATCAATGGCCAAGTCCTCAGGGGGTGCAAAGGGGTGACCACAACCCAGAGTTTTTAAGAGGCAGTAACTGGCACAGAATGAACCAGGGTCAAGGCTGACCTTTCAGTCTAGTGGCGTTCATCTGAAAGTGATACAAACTAACTGCAAGATATCCAAAAGAGCTCTTGATTACTGTGGAAGATACTCTAAAGGCATTCTCTATAGGATAACACTTGCCAATAGGAACCCCCACCCAACACCAACACCAGCACCAAAAACCTTCACGCTTTTCCTTCCTTTTCTGTAGTCAAGCTCTGCTTGATTGAGATCCAGCAGCAAGTTCCCAGTCTCATACCAAAAAATCTCATGTCAGGTTTCAAGTTTTGTACATTTCCCAGCGAATTTGAGGTGCCTGACCACCACTTCCCTCCCTCCTGCCCAATCCCAACCAAGGACACGCATGGGGAGGGCTTGCTGTACCCTTGAGTCAGCAGCTCAGGAAACAGGCTGTCCTGCGCCAGGTTAGAAGGTCATTGCCACGCATCCTTCCTCCCCAGTGTCCATTTTCCTCTCCCAGAGATCCCATACCAGCAGCTGTTCGCCTGCCTGTTCTTGCCACCGCAAACATGCGGCAGGAGGTGCTCCGGAGCGATGCCCACTCCTTCCCTCACTGGACACTGAAAGCATCCGAGTTATCGCACACTTAACCTAGGTATTAAGCAACGTCCCCCATTTGCCCTGGTGTTATCCCGAGTCTACAGGCTGCCAGCTTTAAGGCTTATGTGCCTTTCGGCTTAAATTTGAGAAACAGTTCTACTTTAGCCTGATAGAACAGAACGGGTAGTGAATGGCCAGTTAAGATTTTGGTCTTGAAGGACCAAAACCAATTCACACCTCAAGGAAAGCGGAATGGCACGTACAGCGGGATGCAAAATCCCACCACGATAGGCAGGCTTTGAGATTCATCAGATTGGAACTGGACAAATAGGCAATTTTTGGGGGAGGGTGTGTGTGTGTGAGCAAATTCAGAAGTTTGTGTCCTTTACGTAGTACCAGCACTTTGAGACGTTGTCTCAAAACTACGTCTTTCGCACACCTACTCTCTCTGTACAGCCATCCAGAAATACACAATGAGAAAGAGAGCTTAGGTTGTCAAGATCTGCGTGGGAATCCAAAGAAGCACTTTTTCCTTCCGAGTTGCAGAGTTTTAAATTTCTGAAGGTTAAATTTGTTTTACACGTCACTTTCGATACTCCTTGCATGCCAAGTGTAGTTTATGTTAAATTCACCCTCCACATCTCGTGCCTCAACTCGCACGACGTGGCTTCCTCAGAACCCGACCGTTTCCCATGCCCATGCAATTAAAAATCGTACCAAGGGCCTCAGCACTTTCTAGAGTCCTCCCATAAACATAGGTTGCAGTATTTTATTTAAGAATTCGCTTTCAAAACTTTTGTCGAAGGAGCTGTGATTAAAATGTAGTTATGAATAATCTCTTAACAGCACAGCAGCTACAGGCATGGGTTTATTTCATATCCATTTGATATGCATTGACATTTTAACTGGAAACAGATTAATTTCTGGGTATCCAGGAGTTACCGTTACCAAACCCTTGGCTAGAACAGTCCTCAGAAAGGAGTATGATGTCAGGTATTTAACCGCACTCATTACAAATAAATCAATTTCTGCAACCCATTTTGTTAACTCATCTTGATCTACAAAGATGCTGATTGTTTTCTCCTACATAAATTCACACACCTATGAGATGCAAAGGAGATGTAAATTCAAACTCACCCTCCTCAGCCACTCTGAGGGACCCTCGCCTAACCTAAAGAGTCATTAAACACACAGCAGCAGAGTGCTAAACTTGACAAATATTCCTGGATGAATTCAAGGAGGTATCACTTTATAGAGCTGAAACTGTTCCTATCTTTTTCACAAGCTGGCTACTTTTTTTGGTCCAGCGTCTGCCTGCTTCATGTCAGGCCGTTATGCCAATACAATGCAAGAAATTTAGCACGCTTCTGCTAACAGAAATATTTAGATCTTTCACTCTAAAGCACTACACGGGGTATGGCTTTGCCAGAATCAGCCAGGAAGCGCAGGATGAAAATTATTCCAGTCAACAGCATTTCACGCACAAAACCACAGCTGAAATCCGAAGAACAGATGACATCTATTCACCATAGATCTGTTCAGTGCTGAAATCACGTCAGCCACTAATGAGAAAGTACTACCTTCCTGTACGGCTCTGACACAAGTTTTCTAACTCCCTCAGCTGAGACACATAATCAAAGAATTTGAAACAAGGCAGAAAAGATGAGCTACTACTTGTGCAGTAACAACTACTTTATCAGGATTTCTCTGTAAGAAGTAAAAAATAGAGCCCAGTTTACTTCCAAATGACGCTACCAGCTCTTCAGCCTTAAACAGAAAAGCCACCCTTGTTTTCTGAACTCTGTGATACCCAGGGCCCGATCCAGCAAGGTATTCAGCAATTCCCGTGAATGCCACACGCCCTCAGCGCCCACTGACCACAGGGAGAACTGACAGAGATCACTAACAGGAGGGATTTGGCATCTCATTAGGTCAGGCCTTTATTTTGGGGAGATGCGGGGCCCTCCATCATGTATCGGTGCTCGGCACTGCTCAAGGGAACAGAGTCTTTGAATGAGAGCCGGTTTGGTCCTTGTTATTTCACTGATCACGAAGAAAATAACTCACATGGTCCCTGCGCAGAGACAATACCGACATGTTCGCAAGATTCCTACTGCAAACTCAGCCCAAGTTTCCCAAGATCCAAAATTGTGATTTAATGACATCTTGAAGCATGAAAAAAATTGTAACTGGTTAATCTAGTAGTTAGGCTGCCCTTTGCCACAGAATTAAACCATGATTTAGAGGCTACGAATAACACTATTTACAATTCTGCCCGGAATCAAATTAAACTCCAATTTCAAAATGCGTCCGTTCTTACGACTATCTTAATTCATCCACCGATCATAAAAAGGACAAGTCATATAAACGGAGAGGCCTCCAAGTTCAACTGGCAGGAAAGTTAACTGTATACACCTGCAGTGCCATTCCGCGAACCTAAGATACGTTACAGCATAATTTAATGGGGAGCTGTTAGCAAAAACTATATACATTGTACTTTTTATCACAGATCAACTCATGAAATGTTGATACTCTGTCTACCCTTGAGCCTTAATAAACATTTCACAGTGTGTGATATTGCTGTTAAAGGTAAGCTCTGGACAAAAAAAGCAGATAAAATAAATGCAAAACGAGCTGCAGTGGTCGTAAACTTTCCGTGATTGATGGCAACTCGCAGAAAAACTGCGAGAAGACGACATAAAGGGTATGTGCCACATGCAAATCTACGGGTAAGGAAGCTGCCTCCGCATAATTCATCCTGTGCACCGCCAAACCTCCACAGACGATGGAAGTGACAAATAATCTGAGCTTTTACACCTCGCGGCGAAGAGGCCGTGTTTCTCTACCCTGCCTTAGACAGCACCGGACCTTTCTGCCACCAAGCAATGGCCACGGATGCGCTTCCCACGTGTCCCCCGCCCGTAGCCAGACCCGGATGAGGGGTTTTGGGGTGACACTCGCCACGCGCAGCCAGAAACGCCGAGGTGTTCACCACGAACACGCGGGACCCGTGGGAAACCAGCGGGCTTCCAAATCCTCACCCGGGCAACTTCTGCCCGACATTCAAGGGCACCTCTAGTCTGCAGCCATTCCCCCCTGCCAGCCGTGACTGACATCTCCCACCCTGTCAAAGATATTGAGTTAATATCCTCCTTATCTGTTCTGTCCGCGGACGGGGCACACGTACGTGACATTGACCCCGCCGAGGGCTCCATCCCACCTCGGACGCGCGTTCCGAGCGCACGGACCGCTCTCAGATACCGATTTATCGACTCGCTTCCCGCGGCTGAGCCCCTCGCCCGGCCCGGCGGCACAGGCAGGCGGCCATCGGGACCCCCCGCTCCCCGCAGCCGCCCCGCACCTGCCCTCCCCCTGCCCCGGCCCCCGCCGGCTCTGCCCTGCCGGCCGCCGCCCCGCCACGGAGCGACCGCGGGGGATGCGCGCAACTTTTTCTCCCCCGCTCCCCCTCCCCCCGCCCCCTCCGCAAAGACACTCGGACCCCGGGGCGGCCCCGCTCCGCCCCCCGCGGAGCGACCGGTGCCGGGGAGCCGTGCCGCGGCTGCCCGTCGGGCGCCGTATTTTCGATGCCCCCCCCACTCCATCCCGGGCCTCTCGCTCCAAAGACAGCCCTGCGCGCCCCCTCCGCGCAGCCCCCCAGCCCCCGTTCCCTCCTGCGTTTTAACTCCGTTTCAACACATGGCAAAGTGCTCCGGGTCACTCGGCCGCTAACACAGAGACTGAAAAAAGCCAGGAAGGGTCTGCACCAAAGGCTGGGAACAAATTAAATCCCCCTTCTCCCCCTCTCCCCCCAATATCCCCAAGAAAAAACCCAAACACCAAGCAAACAAACAGAAAGTACCGATAATCCTAATCTTTTCCCAGATCAAGGCTCTTATCCCGCGCCTTGCATTTGATCTCTTCTCGTGTGCTCGCTACCTACCGCTCAAATCCCATTTTCTATATATTGCCACAATCCGCGGCTCGTCCCACCCTTGGAAATGAAAAAAGTAATCGCGAAGGATAAGAAGAATAGGAATAAAAAGTCCCTGCGCTTCCCGGGCCGGGTTAAAAAGGAGAACTGGCGACATGCAAATGACAGGCAAATTGGAAGAGACAAAAAGAAAGCCAGCGATAATAAACAAGACAAAGAGGAGGCTCAGAGGAGCGGAGCAGGAGTTTAAAGCAAGGGATGGGGAACTTCAGCGGGGACGGGGAAGGGAAGGAAGCTCGGAACAACAAAAAGAAGCCAAATGCACGCTGCGGTTTCCCGTCTCCGAAAAACTGTCCTCCCGGCCACGGGATAAAACAGAGATCGGTCCACGAAAGGTTGCGGGGAGCGATCGGAGGGGAAGGGGGAGGATCACCTAACAACGAGCAGGTCACTTACTCTCCAGCCCCGGGCAGGCGGCGGTGAGCGCTCCACCGGGCTCGGCGCGTTACAAACCCTTACCGCTCTACCTACCGGGGACTCGCAACTACTCAGCTAATACAACTCCTTGCCCGTGCCCCCCGCACCCCCTCCCCCCCCCGCCCCAGAGAAAGCAGCGCAGGTTTGGTAGCGGTGATGGGTATTTTTTCCGGGGATTTCATTCTCCACACGCACACCCCCCCCCCTCCCCGCTCCCCTTCTGTGTCAAGCAGCCGGAGCAAGTGAGGCTTTAACAAAAAGAAAAAAAAAGAAAGAAAAGAAAGAAAGAGGGAGAGAAAAACACCCGCAAAGAGCCGAAAGAGCCGCGAGGGGCGGGAGGGGGGCGCGGGGAGCAGCGGGTACTTACTTACTCCGTGCGAGGGCGGCGAAGCGGAGCAGCCTCTGGGGCGTCTGTTGCCGGTGCAGAGAGAGGAAGGCAGACACGCACATGCACACACACACACACACACACGCACGCACGCACACGCGCGGGCGGACACGCGCGCGCAGAGCCGGCGAGCCCCGCCGCTTGATGAATATGATAATCGGGGCGAGGGAGGGCGAGTGCGGGCGGGCGGGCAGCGGCCGCCGGGCTGCGTGTGCGGAGCGACGCGTGTGAGTGTGAGTGAGTGAGTGAGTGTGTGTGGGAGGGAGGGGGGGGGCGGAGTGGCGCGGAGCGGCGCGGAGCGGCGCGTGGCGGCGCGCGGGCGGGCGGCGGGGCGCGGGGCAGGGCTGGGCTGGGCAGGGCTGGCCGAGCCGAGCCGAGCCGAGCGCTCCGCACCGCCACAAGATTTACTTTAAGACACAGCTGAAGGAAACAGGAAGACTAGACGTCACGCTCGGAGTGACGTGAGCCCGGCCCGGCGCCCAATCGGCAGGCTCCTTGGGACGGACGGACGGACGGGGGGGGACGACGGAGAGAACTTGGCAGGAGCGGGGAGAGAGGAGAGGGGAGAGGGGAGAGCTAGGGGGGGAGAGGGGGAATGGAGGAGGGGCCGCCCCGCCCCCGCGGGAAGGTGGCGGCGGCCGCGCACCTGCGGTGGGGGACGGATGGACGGACACGGGGAGGGAGCGATGGCAGAAGCGGCCCGACGGGGCGGCGATTTCCCCCCGCCCCCGGCCAGCGCGCACGGGCGAGGGACGGACAAAAGTCGCCCCGTGTTGAAGGGAGGGGGGAAGACAAACTTTAGGAAAGTCATTCCCGCGGGGGCGGGATGCTCCGCGGTACTCCACGCGTGAAAGTTTTCCGAGCGGGAAGGCTTCCTCCGAGCAGCGCCTGGGCGCGGGGACCGCTGCGGCAGGGTGCGCGTCCTTCACGCGTTAAGCATCGGGGCGGCGAAGCGAAAGCCCGCTCGCGGGGGTCACCAAACTTTTATAGAGAACCGTGTCTGTGGGCACCCACCTCCCGGCACGGCGTCCCCTCGCCGGTGCTCGGGGGCAGAGGCTCCGCCGCGCATCGCGGGGCCGTGGGAGGGAGCCAGTCACTTTCCACGTGCGAAGCACAAAATAAAAACACCGAAACGGGCATCAGGTTGCGGAGCGTGGAAACACCCAGGTGCTGGCTGCGGGCGGAGCCGGCTCCGGCCTCCTGAACAGCACCCGAAGTTTGGGACAACTCAAACCCACCCCCGGCTCGGCACAGCCTGCTCCCGACAGGCTCCGGCGGGAGCGCTTGGGGGAAAAGAAATTATTTTTTGGGGGGGAAACAACTCCTAAATAAGAGCTTGTCAGTGGGTCCCGGCTGCAGCCGGACCGAAGCCAGCCGGGCGCGCTTTGTCCCGCCGTGAGCGCTGGTGCCGCGACGTGGGGCAGGGAGCGCCCAGCACCCCCGCCCCGGTTGCCGCGGAGGATAGTCCGGCTGCTGCCGGCGGAGCTGCGAGGTTTCCCCTAGGAAAGCCGCCTCGGGGGCTCTCAGGCGGCAGGGGAACAAATAGAGAAAGGAAAAAGTCCTGCGGATGGGACAAGCGGCAGCGGAGCGCTGCAGGGCGCTCGGCGGCAGGTAAGGACGGGGCTGCCTCGCCGCGCCCGTCCGGGCCCGCCCCTCGTGGGTGCCGTGCGCCGTCGGGAGAGGGACCCCCGAGTGGCGGGGAGAGCCGGGACAGAGGGCAGACGGGATGGCGCGGGAGGCTCCTACCAAAATTTGCGCCGCATCTCTGTGCAGCGGCGAGGGGCCAGGTTGCGCCTCGCCCCCTGCCCGCCCTGCTGCTACTCCCCCTTCCCCTTTTAGGATCTGTCTCACCGGAGGGGAACAGCGGCCCCCAGTCCCACGTGTGGGTGCGGGTATCCCCACCGCCTCCCACAGGGCTGGCCGGGAGCGGAAAGCCGTCGGCGCGGCGCGCTGCGAGGGCTAGCCTTGCGGCCAAAGTTTGGGAGCCGGCACGGGCAGCAGACCCGCCCCCCGGTGCTGCCCGTCTCTGCCAACCGCTCCTCCCGGGGCGAAACGCGGCCCCCCGCAGCGGCGCATCCCCCTGCGGCCCGCCGGAGCGGGACGGCTGGCCGCGGCTTCGGGCCCGTTGGCGGCTCCGCGGCGGGGAGAGGGGTAACTAACACGAGTGGGTAATGTGACAAACTGCTCGCCCGGCGGATCATCAAGATATCGGTCGGGACCAGCCGAAACGGCCCCGTCGCGCTGCTGGAGCTGCCGCTGGGAAGCTGCGCCCGTGTTAAAAAAAACCTCACCAAAACCCAAAAAAGGACCCCAAAAATCTCCTTGGTGCTGCCCTGGACGGCGGATCGAGAAGAGATACAGCCGGTTACACTCTTGCCAGGGTCCGGCACCGGTGCGGTAGGCGAAGCGTTCCGCCGCCGCCCGCCTCTCCCGGGGGGACTGTGCCGGGCACGTCGGGGCGGCAGGCGTTAGCCCTGGCCCGGCGTGGTGCACTGCGAGGGGCCGCGGTACGGCTTTCGCCGCTGCCCTCCCCATCCCCGGCGCGGTGGGAGATCTCCTCTCCTCTCCGGGCTGGGCAGCCCCGCACGGCCGGGGACCCTCGCAGTCCGTTCCTTGCCAGGGTCCAAGGCCCGTCCCGGGGCCGGCGTTAGCCTCCACAGCGCCGTGAGCCACCGCAAATCCCCAGTGCAACGGCGCGCATCCCCGTGCACTCCGCTGCTTCCCGTTGCGGACCGCAGCCCGAGCGCCGGGCTGCCCCGGAGCGGTGCCCGGTGCCCGACGAGCCCTCCCTGCCCGCGGGAGCCTTTGCCGGCGGGGCGGCCTCGCCGCGAGCTGCTTTAACGTGACACATTTAGAAACGGGGGCACCGGACCCGAGCCAAGGGGCAGCGGCGGCCCGACGGCGAAGGGCCGCGGAGGCGGGCGCAGCCGGCCCGGGCTCGGCGGGAGTGCTGGCTCCCTACTTGTTCTTGCCGGGGTGACATGTTCAGCCGCCCGTTGTAGCCCGAAGTGCTGCAGGGGCCGCGGAACAAGGGTGCAGAAGTGTGTCTGGACGCAGGGGGAGATAGGCTAAATTTGGAGGGTGAATGACTCGCTTGAATTCTTTCCTTTTTTTTTTTTTTTTTTTCCCCTTTTAAAGGACAGCGGGGTACATCTGGAGGTGAAGCCAAGTCTTACGAAGGCTGTTAAATAAATTAATAGCTGCCTCTGACACGGAGGTTTTCACCGCCGGGGCTCTCCTTCAACCGCTGTCGATTTACCCAAACGAGAAACTGAGGCAGTGGGACTGAAGCGATGTCCCCCAGGGTCGCTCGGCGGAGCAGCGGCGGCCAGCCTGGCCCCAGCTGTGGGTACGATCGCGCAGGCTCCCACCGATCACCTGGCCGCACCGCCTGGTTGCTGTAGGTCCGCGTAGGTTACCTCCCTCAAGCCCCGTGTCTGGACATTTTGTTCAAGCCCAAACCCACCAGCCCTGCAACCTGCCACACCGGGAAGCACAACGGGCATGAAATGCCTTCAGCTCGCCCACCCTCTCTGGCACTGAACGGTCCACACCCTTGCTCCCTTTCAATCCCAGAGGATGGGCAGCCTCTTAAGGAATACAAACAGATGTTTCAAAGATCAGCAGCAAGAGCAATCCCTACCTACCACCCAAATTTCAGAGGTGCAGGAGAAGCTCTTCTTCCTCCAGAATTTAACCCCTCAGAA
>BSDF01000003.1:23855812-23865812 GCA_027925045.1 Hypotaenidia okinawae
TCGAACAGGAAACGCAGTTTGATTTTATAGACTTATTTTGGTTTGGTTTTGGTTGCTTGGTGTTTTTAAGAAAGAAGAAGATACTTCTGCAGAGGGTTTATAACCCAGGGAAAACAATTTTGGGTTTTTTGGTGTGTGTGTGCATGCAGAATTAATTTACTTTTATGTTATACAGTAGCAGTTTAAGAACCCTTCTTTTCTATTAAAAAAAAAAAAAAAGGAAAGGTGATTCCCATTATCTGAAGCATACATATGGTCTGTCACCTCCACAGATACAGTCCTGCAAGGCATCAAGGAGCAATTTTTTCAGGGACAGGGAGGCATCTAATAACATTTCAGAACAGTTGCAGGTGTTATGCTATTTATTTAAATGGGCCTAGATGTTCTGTAAGGCCCTCAGCTCAGCACTGCTTTCTTTGCAAGATGTCCTCATGGTGGTGTCAGTTCCCATCTTTCATAGGATAGCCTACAAGTTAGGGTGTCTCGCCTAGAGGTGGAAAATGTGTGTTTAACGCTTTCTCATCCCAAAGCTGTGCAAAGCCATGGCTTTCTTCTCTCTAAAAAGATGGGATCATTCTTACCCCTCCTTTGGGGGTTTTACCCCATTGCAGAAAGGAACCAAAGTATCACAGAGTCCAAAGGAGAAGAAACGAGAGAGCTTGGCTTCGTGAAAGGCTCTTGAAACAATAAACTGAGAGGGGACAGTGCTGTGTTTCCTGGATTGATGTGCTTCACCTCTCTGTAATAGCTCTGTAATGCAAAATACATCTCCAGGAGCCCCTCAGCCCAGGTGATGGTGCCTGCCACTGGGCTGTGCTCTGTGCAACCCTCCTCCCGGCCTCTGCAGCCCGTGTGCCTTCTGGTGACGCTGCACAGCTGCACTGGAGTGGATGGAGGATGTTGCAGCAATTAACATGAAGGCACTAACATCTCTTATGGAGTTTAGCCTTGAGTAGCTGAATCATTAGGTATCTACCTAAAGTAAAAAATTCATTCTGGAGCTCCCTGAGCTCCCACTGAAGTTACGGGGCTCACGCTCAGCATGGTTGGGGCCAAATAATGTAGGTGGTTTTTTCTGGAAAGGACATGTGTCCCTGACAAAGGTCAAATGGCATTTCTAACAACATTAGTAATTTCAGAGCATCATGCTATTGAATTCTAGGAATGATCAGACCTCTTCGGCAATACTGCTTAGTTGCTTTTCCAACAGAAATATGCTGTTTACCTCTGGAGAGATTCATAAGGAAAAAACCCCAATCTATATCAATGAGTAAAATATTTTCCTTACCGGAGGTATTGATTTAAATATTGACTTTTGCTGCTGGAGGGTTATTTCACTCCATGCTGCAGATACTCATTGTCAAGTGACATGTGCTTTATGTTCTAATAAAAATGTGATTTCTGGCCCAGTAATCTTATCTGGATGCTTCTGACTTGTAGCGTGAGGCTTGGTCTAAAGTAGGGTCTCCTTTCTCAAACTGCGTGCTTATTTTCTCGTGAGCGGCAATGCACTCCACTCCATGTGAATTACTTGCAACTAAGATCAAAACAAACAAACGTTGAAACTGCCACCCTCTCCCCGCCCCCGACTCCCCTCCCCTCCCCCTCCCCCTCACAGCCCCTTTGTCCTATTAGTTCATTTTCCTTTCAATCTTTCAGCAATGGGTTTAGGCTCTGCAAGACAGAAGTTCTTTATTTAGCAACAGAAAAGGTGCCGCCGCAGAACCTGTTACAGCTTGTCAGAAAACCAGCCCGAGTGTGTTCTGGGACAAGGACTGTCTTTTTATGACGGGGTTATACAACAGCTCTCACATTGGCTTGCTGACCCTGATCAGGCCTGGCGATAGTAATAATGACAACAATAGCTTGTGCCACTGAGCAGCAACCCAATGCTCAGGAGGGCTGTGATAGCTCCTGTCACAGGCCAGACGTGCCGGCTCCCCTTTGTGCAAAGTACAGGTGCAGGAGGGGAAAAAACCCAAGGAGTAAAAAATCCCAACCCCCTGTAACCCCGACTTATAGACACAACGATTCATTTCACTGGGGCATCGGATCCACGGAGCAGGGCGTACTGCTGAACAGTTTCACTGGTGCTAAAATTCTTGTTGCTGGACAGCCAGTCCTCCCCATGGAGCATGGACCCACGTGTGTGTGTGTAGCATTGCATGCTCTGAATGAAACTGCTCCGGAGGGCAGCTGGTTGTGCTGCTGCCGTGTAGCTCAGCGGCACCAAGGTCCCGTGGGACTGGGAGTGCTGTGGACAGTGACCTGAAGGGTTGTGATGCCTCCCTCTTTCACACACCTTCCAGACGGGATGAAGATGTGAGGCAATCAGTCGCACATAAGCTCTTTGGCTTCTTTTGGAGTCACCCCAGCTCCCTGCAAGTGGGACAAAAAGTAAACAGAGTAGTTTTCAGAGATTGCTTCTGGTCTGAAGTTCCTGAGGGTCACCTGTGCCCATAGCTTCTAGGTACTACCACTGCCCCATTTGCAGCAGAGGGCTGTCAGTCCCTGCCTGCTGGAAAGTGGGTTTTGCCTGGGAAAAGTCTACCTGTAAACCTTCCCCTTGGAACACCAAATTTCAGACCATACCTGGGGATCCAAGGCCTTTGCTCAGCTCTTGACCCATCAGGACAGAAAGAGGGGCAGAGGCGTACCCACCTTCCTGGAGGCTATCCTCAACCGAGAAGGGGCGAAGCTGGCAGAAAGGCAAATCTCAGACCCCGTTAGCAGAGCGCTTCTCTGCCTAGCCTCTGCTGACAGGGCTCTGCAGCGCGGTGACTGGAAGCTGTTCATTTTGGAAGAAACGAGGGGACTTTGGGTCACTTGCAGCTTTCTCTTCCTGGAGTGAATGGGAACTGTAACTGCATAGTAAATTCACCTTACATTTTACTAGAGGTGACTTAATTCACATCCCTTTCTGTCTACTTGCATGGACGGAATTTGCCTTTTTCTTTGACCGAAATGTACTAACCAAAATTCTGGGGCAAACAAACATGCCAATTCCTTATTAACCCCAGCAGTGTAATTTCTCATTACAAGACTCAGATTCAGAGGAAACGGGGCTGCTAAAACAGCTACCGAGTCCCAGCAAAAATGACAGTTTTCCTCAATCAGCTCCTTTTGTGACCTGGATCTGAACCTTAATCTGTTTTAGCAAAATTCTTTTTATTAGCCATTCATACTTAATCATACTGCTAATTTTCCTGTTTTTAAACTATCAATTTAAGGCTGCTTTTTCATGTAACTAATCAAGGCTGATGTATGTTATTTTGGCTATGATTTCTAATAATTATTCTTAAGAGTTTTTTTAAGTCCTCGTTTTCCATAGATAACTGTCAAAATTGTAGATGGGGGCAGATTGGCTTGTTTCCGTGATATCACACACACAAGCCCGCTTTCTTATCTTTAGTGAAAATAACCATTACAAGCATTGTATAGGGAATCTGAGCCTCATCTTCCTTTCTTTCCTTACACCAGCAGTTGCTTTTCGTTAGTATTATTACTGTGGGCAGGCATCGTCGGCGGGAAGGGGCTGCAGGATCAGGCTCCGTTTGAGGAGCGGAGAATAGAAAAATAAACACCCGCTCGCGGCTCTCTCTCGAGGACTGTAAACTGTTGCAGCCAGTGACTAGTGATTCCTCTTTGCCTATGGTATTAAAGAACAGATTGTGTTACTATACTTATCTCTACCTTTACAAACAAATACGCCAGGAAAAATATGTCGAGCAGAAGAAACCACGCTTGTTATCAAATGCTTTAGCTGCACTGACTACAGGTTTCTGTACTTTTTGGCAAAAGCCTCGAAACATATTGTGGCTTGGTGAAGCTCCGAATTCTTCACAGTGTAAAGGGAGGGTTTCTGTGCCCATAGTACGTGTGTGGCTCTCTGCCGAAGGCTGCACCTCGCTGCTGATACTCGCCACTCGTGTGGCTGCCACTGAGATCGGGACCCCTTATCCTGGGGGCTTTGCACCCACCAGGGATGCTTCTCCTTTCACCAAACTGATGAACAGGGCTGTGGTCTTTAAAAGCCTGGCACTTCTGGGGAGGTTTTTGTGGAAGTTTGCAGAGCTGACGGAGGACCGAGGGGCTTTGTGCGTGTGCAGCGGGGCGGTTGCAGGGGGTAGGATGTGGCTCCTCCACCCTCCTCCCTCCCTCCTCGCCCCCCCCGTCAGTTAAAGATGCCACTTGGGGAGAAACTTCACAAGCATTTTCCAGCCTAAACCCCTCTTGATGTCCTCAGCGGGACTTTGTCAACTTTTCATTAGGGAGTGAAGCAAATTTCTTAATTGCAAGTGAACTAAGCCTGACAGATAGGATTTTCTTCTCTGAAGAGAGAGGAAAGCCAGGAACTTGATACCTTCCTGTTGCTTTGGGGTTTTTTTGTGTGTGTTTGTTTGGCGGGGTGGTTTTTTTTTTTTTTTTTTTTTTTTGTAGTTTTTTTGGGTTTTGTTTTTGGTTTGTGTTTTTTTCTGTGGAAGATGCTCAGATGTCTTGGTGCTGGGTTCCTGTGCCAGATGCAAAGCGATGGCTGGAACAGTAGATGAACAAAGACTCTTTACATTTTTTTCCCCTAATTAAATCCTTTTTTCTGTAAAAGTGCAATGTTTTCCCCACCAGATTGAAAGGATTGCCATGTATGATTGTTTGAAAAGCTACAGGTTAATTGTGTTATATGTATCTGTAGAAAAATTGATGCTATATGCAAAAATGGACGAAATTGCTCAAATAGGCTGTTAATTAACTCAGCCCTATAGTTAGCAGGGTTGGCATTAGAGGAAGGAATTATGCCTTTTCAATCCGAAACCTTCCCTCCCTCCCCATCCATTTTATCTCTTCTTGTCACTTCCTATTAGCTGATCATGACATCTTATCTTCTTCCTGAAGGGTGGGCCAGAAGATTGCTTTGGAGCTCATGTAAGTGACACTCCAAGGATTGGCCAGCAGCGGGTTCAGTGTCCCTGGCCCCCTGAGCAGCAGGATGTCATCCCCATGACATGCCTGGAAACCTCAGATCATCCTCAACTGTCCGGTTACAGCAGCATCTCCATCATGTTGCACTTCAAGTCTGTCACTGGCATGGGTTCATGATGCTCACCCAGGAACTCTTCTCTTTTTTTATTTTTTGCTGAGGACCATATATTTATTTTTAACACAAAGTCCTTCACATCAGTGGTGGGGAGGGTTTCTTTTGCAAAGTGGGATAGGAGAGGATGGCTGGGATCGTATAGGAAATGCAGATGCACACGCTCAGTGAGGGGCTGCTCATGAAAGCCTCCTAAACAGCATTTGAAATACATTTCCAGTGATTTCAAAAGGTAGCTCCAGACACCAGCTCCGGTCTCTGCACTTTTACATCACTCTGTAGGAAGGAGTTTTTGTGAGAGCTCTACCTGCCTGGAGGTGCGGGGCTGTCCTAGCAGCTTTGCCCCATGACAGCCACCTGGTCCAAGGAGCTCAGAATGCTCCCGGTGTGGGTGCACAGCCAGAGCACTCTCACCAGCCATAGCCAGACATTAGGGCTGGTGCTGGAGGGACTTGCTGCCAGCACCGTAATTGCAGGCTAGCTAGATTTTTGCTGTGGTATTACAAATTCCCCCAGGGAAGCCCACAGCTATGACCATTTACATGGTAACGTGGTCAGGCATGAGTCATTTTCTTCCCTCTCGCTCTCTCCGTCCCTGTTTCTTCTCTCTCTCTCACACACACACACTCACAAATGCAAGCATGAACTGGTAAATAAAATTTAAGTGATGCTTTATTGAGCTTTCAGCCCTCTCTTTCTGTCTGAGTCTACAGTTTGATGTACTTTTCTTTCTCTTATAAAACGTATGACAAAATGTATGGGCCATGTGACTGTCAGTACTGGAATGTCTTTTGCATCCTCTGCTTTGTATGGTGGGATCTTACCCATTTAAGAGTGCTTTACCTTACTTTAATATCACTTTAACTGAAAAACTAACCAGTGAAACAAATCCTTAAAGACCCCCGAATCTTTGTCAATATAATAAAACAGGAAACTTGCAAAGCAAGAGACAGGGTCACTGTCTGAGAAGTTGTTTCATCTAATAGCCCTTTACTGATACTGCAGCTCTACTAAGCTTCCTGCCACCCCTTTCCTACCCATCTGAAGAAGCGTGTGCAATGTGTGTCATCTCGATATATCGTGCTGGCTTCATCATCGCGATTCCCTCGGGTAAGTAATTGTGGGTTTGGTGTCCTTGGCTCCGCATTCCTCCATGGAGCAACTTTCTTGTGTACTCTGAAATGTTCCCTTTGGTGTTTTGCATTTGGATTTGGTCGTTTGTTTTTGTTTTTTAAAGTTAGGAAAATTGCCACAGAGTTGTGGGGTGCCTGAAGGGTGCGTCGGCAAGGCAAATGTGTCAGACTCGTGCATGAATCCAGATCACTCTGAGCAGCATTGTGCAGGGGATCGCTCCTGAACCACACATCCTTAAGCGGGGATGGATTTGATTCCGCCCCCTTGTCTGCTTTTCTCACTCTTTCTCCAGCCCGATGCGTGAGACAGGCTTCGTGAAGCTACTGCTGTGCTGTCACCTAACAGGCAGGGTGAAAGGCAGTAACCAGAAAACGCAGGGTGGGGTGTCTCAGCTCAGGTGATCCTGGGGTGCAGGCAGAGTGAAAAGCAGGTAAATTTGTATATCACGGTGGGTGTCTGGGTGAGAATTTTGGGTGCAGTGACCAGATCTGTGTGGCCAAATGTGTGCTGAGGATACCATCAAGTATACGTGACCGTGAGTTTGGCAGCAAGGCCTCAGGTTTTGCATTTTGTTAGATTTACATTTGTGGACTGAGCAGAGGTTGAATAATTTATGCCAGTGACCACTTAGATACCATATGTCGTGGGTTTGTTTTGTTTTGTTTTAAAGCAGTATGTTGGGGTTTTTTAATGCACAAAGGGGAACAGGCACTGGAGCTGAACTTTCTGCATTTTATTCAAGAAAAGGGTATTTTAAAATGCTTAGAGTAAAGGGTGCACTTTCTATGCACTTTGAATCTGTGCTAAACTCAACTAGTCAGCACCATGCTGGTTTTGCCGTGACAAATAAACCCAGAGTGGCTGCGCAGTGTCACACACAAGAAGAAATGACAAGACTTTCGCACCGGTCTCAGGAAGAGAGCATGCTTCCGTGTAGTTCATGAGTTTAGCTACAGCTCTACATTTGGCTACAGTGCATTGTTCAAAAATGCATATTCCAATAAATAGCCGCCTGATTCCCACCCAACAATGTATATAAACGGTAGGCTTGATGTCTGTCACAGGCAAATTTTTGTAGGTGACTAGCACTGCTCTTTCTGGGATGTGACACTGGGAAGTATTCTATTCTGTATTTTATTTTGCCGTGAGAGAAATGAAATCCTCTTGCACACTAGGAGTTCACATGTCCCTTTAAGTCTTAAAATATGTTAATTTTACATGCCAAAGTCTTAAGAAGTGTTTGACTGTCCATGGCTTTTGTGTGCATCTCCAGATGGCAGATGCCATTTTGTGTTTCACATTAATTGAGTAAATTTCCTTGCTCTTTGTACATATTGCAGAGGAAGCCATTCTCTGCTTTCAATAGGACAGAACAGCTCTTTGGCATCAAACCCTTCTGGTCTGGTGGTACTAAAACTGTTTTAAGGTGGAATTCTGAGAATAAGCTGTTGGCATTACAGATTGTCTCTATTGTAGATAGAAGTCAGACATTTACACAGTTATCTTAGAAATATCTTGAGGGTTTTTCCTGCTGAACCATGAAACAAACCAGCTAGGATAACCTCAGGGGCTGAAGGTGTAGTAAGAGATATGTTTTTTCAATCTTTGTTTAACTAAAGGAAAAAAACCAACATATTCTTTCATCTTGGAGGATGATGTTTCATTCATATTTTTGCTAGTTTTGGTTTTTGCCCCTCTCATTTTCTAGATTAAAAAAAAAAAAAAAAAAATCTCAGGGACAACCTGTCCAAACATTAGTGCCATCTTAGGCATTTGTGGTACTGCTTTTTTGGGGGCACAATCAGCAAAAGAGGGTGTGATGGGGCTGCTGCAAGAAACACCTGAGGTGCCATATGATGCTGTAAGGTGCTGTGAAGGTACCTCATACGAGGGTGGCTTGTGGTGCTCAGGGTAAAAAGGCATAGCGGTTGTACATCTAAGAGTGCCCTAAGTCCCAATTAACTTCTATATGGAGGTTATAGTATTTATTAATTTTTATTGTTTGTGAGGGGGAGAATTTATGCACAGCGGTGCTTGAGAAGTGGCTTAACAAGTTTTTACACTGACGTAAAATGAGTCCAGCAATGAGATTTTAAATCGCTCTTTATAATTATTTTTTCTGTATGTTCACTCTTCCAAACTCCCTGTAGAAGGGAGGCAAAACAAACATCCTGTCTGTTTGAAAAAGAATATAGAAGACAGAAGTTAACGCTCATCAAAGAAACCAAGATTATGCAGCATGTTGTTAATCAGATTTTTATCATCGTAAGTGGTGTCCAGATATAGTTGAAGTGGGCAGTGTACATAATAACATAATTATGGGTGTTATAGTGACGTAACAGCAGCAGGAGCTCGGCTCCTGACTCCTTTGTTTTCCATTCACACCCACCATGATTTCCTGCTATATTTAGTTGTTTTTCACAGTGCTACCTAATGCTGTCATCCCAAGTATTTTTTTAAGTAAAAAAATAAAGATAAGACCACATTGATTTTCCATGGAAGGCCAAACACTGGAATCTTTTCTTGCAGATGATAATTCAAACTAGGGGAGCATGGGGATTTTTTTGTTTTGTTTTGGGGTTCTTTTTTTTTTTGTAGATTATTGTCATCTTTTGTGTGTGAAATGCAATTGCAGTCAGGGCAGAGCAGCAGCTGGTGGGAACCATCCCAGTTCCACTGCCTTCTGCGGGCTGGGACTATCTGTGACGGCTGAGGAGCTGCTCCAGACAATTTAAGGCAAGCTCGTGGAGCGTGAAAGAGCTGAGATTATTATATAACTAAGTGGTGTTTGGGGATTTAAATAAAGGAAGTTTTGACTGCTGAATTGCTGTACTTCAACAATTCTCAGTCTATCATTTTTTGGCACAGCTTGTTTGCATGGGCTTGCAGTTTCGAAGACACCTGAACACCCCCACCCCCTCTACCCCACCGTGTGCTTCTCAGGTACCACTGACATGGGGTAGGGCAGGCAGGCGCTTGCAGTGGACAGCATTGCATTTTGCTTACACCCCATCAAAACCTAACTGCCCATGCCCAGAAGTTAGGCATCGCTGTTCTCCCAAAAGAAACGATCTCCTTTTCAAAATAGGGCTTTTGTGGTGAGATATTCCTGCTGTGGTGAACTAATTATCCATACGTGGGGCTGTGTGACACCTGTGGGCATTCTGCTTTGGCCCACAACAAGAAAAAAAGAGGTTTAATGCCTCATGGAGCACTGTATTTTCTGTCCCTGTCCTTGTTATCACAGAACTGGCTCCTGTGTTAAAGCAAAGGCTTTGTCAAACACAGCCAAATCAAGTACTCTGCAAGTGAAGCTTGCGATGAGAACATCAGAAATGTCTTCTGTGTTTAGCAGTATCGGAAAGTGTGATGCTGCTATAAGATAAAAACCCTCTCAGGAGTCCCAGACTAGATGAAGCCACAAGTCCAAGAGCCGTGGAAGGATGTTGCTTGCCAGCTTTACAATAGGTTTATTCAGCAGGAGTCAGCAGGGTTGCCTATCTGTTTTCCTCTAGTCAAAGCTCATTCATTCTGTGCAACATAGGTCAGCTCTGGTGCAACTATTGATATCTGTAGAGCACTTGCCCTACTGCTGTGATTTAAAAAAAAAATAATAAAAAAACTCAATGCTGTAGTTACAAAGCATTACCAGACTCCTCTATGTTGTATTTATTGCAACATTGCTGCTCCCTCTTTCTTTAGTTAAGATCACATACTACATCTTACCCGTAGTGGTGGGGACATGTGAACAAAGATGGAGAGGGAACTGTGTAGGAA